>CM049579.1:782819-888533 GCA_027123335.1 Amphiprion clarkii | reverse complement strand
TTTTTCAACATAGTATAGTAAGGCGTTTTTTTTTGCGCCAAAATTCATGATGATTTTTTTTTCACAAAAAACCTTTCTGGAGTGTTTTTCATGGCCTCCTTTACGTTATTTCATCATATGACACGTTTTTACAACATGTTTGAAAAATGGCATTTTTTTTCGACATAGTATAGTAAGGCGTTTTTTTTGCGCCAAAATTCATGATGATTTTTTATTCAAAGAAAACCTTTCTGGAGTGTTTTTCACGGCCTCCTTTACATTATTTCATCATATGACACGTTTTTACAACATGTTTGAAAAATGGAATTTTTTTTCGACATAGTATAGTAAGGCGTTTTTTTTTTCGCCAAAATTCATGACGATTTTTTTTTCACAGAAAACCTTTCTGGAGTGTTTTTCACGGCCTCCTTTACATTATTTCGTCATATGGCACGTTTTTACAGCATGTTTGCAAAATCGCATTTTTATTCGACATAGTATAGTGAGACGTTTTTTTTGTGCCAAAATTCATGATTTTTTTTTCACAGAAAACCTTTCTGGAGTGTTTTTCACAGCCTCCTTTACATTATTTCATCATATGGCATGTTTTTGCAACATGTTTGAAAAATGGTATTTTTTTTCGACATAGTATAGTAAGGCGTTTTTTTTGCGCCAAAATTCATGATGATTTTTTTTTCACAGAAAACCTTTCTGGAGTGTTTTTAATGGCCTCCTTTACACTATTTCATCATATGGCATGTTTTTACAACATGTTTGAAAAATGCCATTTTTTTTCGACATAGTATAGTAAGGCGTTTTTTTTTCGCCAAAATTCATGATGATTTTTTTTTCACAGAAAACCTTTCTGGAGTATTTTTCACAGCCTCCTTTACATTATTTCATCATATGGCACGTTTTTACAACATGTTTGAAAAATGGCATTTTTTTTCGACATAGTATAGTAAGGCGTTTTTTTTGCGCCAAAATTCATGATGATTTTTTTTTCACAAAAAACCTTTCTGGAGTGTTTTTCACGGCCTCCTTTATGTTATTTCATCATATGGCACGTTTTTACATGTTTGAAAAATCGCATTTTTTTTCGACATAGTATAGTAAGGCGTTTTTTTTGCGCCAAAATTCATGATGATTTTTTTTTCAAAGAAAACCTTTCTGGAGTGTTTTTCACGGCCTCCTTTACATTATTTCATCATATGGCACGTTTTTACAACATGTTTGAAAAATGGCATTTTTTTTCGACATAGTATAGTAAGGCGTTTTTTTTTGCGCCAAAATTCATGATGATTTTTTTTTCACAAGAAAACCTTTCTGGAGTGTTTTTCACGGCCTCCTTTACATTATTTCATCATATGGCACAGTTTTTACAACATGTTTGAAAAATGCCATTTTTTTTCGACATAGTATAGTAAGGCGTTTTTTTTGCGCCAAAATTCATGATGATTTTTTATTCAAAGAAAACCTTTCTGGAGTGTTTTTCACGGCCTCCTTTACATTATTTCATCATATGGCACGTTTTTACAACATGTTTGAAAAATGGCATTTTTTTTTCGACATAGTATAGTAAGGCGTTTTTTTTGCGCCAAAATTCATGATGATTTTTTTTTCACAGAAAACCTTTCTGGAGTGTTTTTCACGGCCTCCTTTACATTATTTCATCATATGACACGTTTTTACAACATGTTTGAAAAATGCCATTTTTTTTCGACATAGTATAGTAAGGCGTTTTTTTTGCGCCAAAATTCATGATGATTTTTTTTTCACAGAAAACCTTTCTGGAGTGTTTTTCATGGCCTCCTTTACATTATTTCATCATATGGCACGTTTTTACAACATGTTTGAAAAATGGCATTTTTTTTTCGACATAGTATAGTAAGGCGTTTTTTTTGCGCCAAAATTCATGATGATTTTTTTTCAAAGAAAACCTTTCTGGAGTGTTTTTCACGGCCTCCTTTACATTATTTCATCATATGACACGTTTTTACAACATGTTTGAAAAATGGCATTTTTTTTCGACATAGTATAGTAAGGCGTTTTTTTTTGCGCCAAAATTCATGATGATTTTTTTTTCACAGAAAACCTTTCTGGAGTGTTTTTCACGGCCTCCTTTACATTATTTCATCATATGGCACGTTTTTACAACATTTTTGAAAAATGGCATTTTTTTCGACATAGTATAGTAAGGCGTTTTTTTTGCGCCAAAATTCATGATGATTTTTTTTTCAAAAAAAACCTTTCTGGAGTGTTTTTCATGGCCTCCTTTACATTATTTCATCATATGGCATGTTTTTGCAACATGTTTGAAAAATGGAATTTTTTTTCGACATAGTATAGTAAGGCGTTTTTTTTTGCGCCAAAATTCATGATGATTTTTTTTTCACAAGAAAACCTTTCTGGAGTGTTTTTCACGGCCTCCTTTACATTATTTCATCATATGGCACGTTTTTACAACATGTTTGAAAAATCGCATTTTTTTTCGACATAGTATAGTAAGGCGTTTTTTTTGCGCCAAAATTCATGATGATTTTTTATTCAAAGAAAACCTTTCTGGAGTGTTTTTCACGGCCTCCTTTACATTATTTCATCATATGGCACGTTTTTACAACATGTTTGAAAAATGGCATTTTTTTTCGACATAGTATAGTAAGGCGTTTTTTTTGCGCCAAAATTCATGATGATTTTTTTTTCACAGAAAACCTTTCTGGAGTGTTTTTCACGGCCTCCTTTACATTATTTCATCATATGACATGTTTTTACAACATGTTTGAAAAATGCCATTTTTTTTCGACATAGTATAGTAAGGCGTTTTTTTTGCGCCAAAATTCATGATGATTTTTTTTTCACAGAAAACCTTTCTGGAGTGTTTTTAATGGCCTCCTTTACATTATTTCATCATATGGCACATTTTTACAACATGTTTGAAAAATGGCATTTTTTTTTCGACATAGTATAGTAAGGCGTTTTTTTTGCGCCAAAATTCATGATGATTTTTTTTTCACAGAAAACCTTTCTGGAGTATTTTTCACAGCCTCCTTTACATTATTTCATCATATGGCACGTTTTTACAACATGTTTGAAAAATGGCATTTTTTTTCGACATAGTATAGTAAGGCGTTTTTTTTGCGCCAAAATTCATGATGATTTTTTTTTCAAAGAAAAACCTTTCTGGAGTGTTTTTCACGGCCTCCTTTACATTATTTCATCATATGGCATGTTTTTACAACATGTTTGAAAAATGGCATTTTTTTTCGACATAGTATAGTAAGGCGTTTTTTTTGCGCCAAAATTCATGATGATTTTTTTTTCACAGAAAACCTTTCTGGAGTGTTTTTCATGGCCTCCTTTACATTATTTCATCATATGGCATGTTTTTACAACATGTTTGAAAAATGGCATTTTTTTTCGACATAGTATAGTAAGGCGTTTTTTTTTGCGCCAAAATTCATGATGATTTTTTTTTCACAAAAAACCTTTCTGGAGTGTTTTTCACGGCCTCCTTTACATTATTTCATCATATGGCACGTTTTTACAACATGTTTGAAAAATGGCATTTTTTTTCGACATAGTATAGTAAGGCGTTTTTTTTGCGCCAAAATTCATGATGATTTTTTTTTCAAAGAAAACCTTTCTGGAGTGTTTTTCACGGCCTCCTTTACATTATTTCATCATATGGCACGTTTTTACAACATGTTTGAAAAATGGAATTTTTTTTCGACATAGTATAGTAAGGCGTTTTTTTTGCGCCAAAATTCATGATGATTTTTTTTTCACAGAAAACCTTTCTGGAGTGTTTTTCACGGCCTCCTTTACATTATTTCATCATATGGCACGTTTTTACAACATGTTTGAAAAATGGCATTTTTTTTCGACATAGTATAGTAAGGCGTTTTTTTTTGCGCCAAAATTCATGATGATTTTTTTTTCACAAAAAACCTTTCTGGAGTGTTTTTCACGGCCTCCTTTACGTTATTTCATCATATGGCACGTTTTTACAACATGTTTGAAAAATGGCATTTTTTTTCGACATAGTATAGTAAGGCGTTTTTTTTGCGCCAAAATTCATGATGATTTTTTTTTCAAAGAAAACCTTTCTGGAGTGTTTTTCACGGCCTCCTTTACATTATTTCATCATATGACACGTTTTTACAACATGTTTGAAAAATGGCATTTTTTTTTCGACATAGTATAGTAAGGCGTTTTTTTTGCGCCAAAATTCATGATGATTTTTTTTTCAAAGAAAACCTTTCTGGAGTGTTTTTCACGGCCTCCTTTACATTATTTCATCATATGGCACGTTTTTACAACATGTCTGAAAAATCACATTTTATTTCGACATAGTATAGTAAGGCGTTTTTTTTTTCGCCAAAATTCATGATGATTTCTTTTTCACAGAAAACCTTTCTGGAGTGTTTTTCACGGCCTCCTTTACATTATTTCATCATATGGCACGTTTTTACAGCATGTTTGCAAAATCGCATTTTTATTCGACATAGTATAGTGAGACGTTTTTTTTGTGCCAAAATTCATGATTTTTTATTCACAGAAAACCTTTCTGGAGTGTTTTTCACAGCCTCCTTTACATTATTTCATCATATGGCATGTTTTTGCAACATGTTTGAAAAATGGTATTTTTTTTCGACATAGTATAGTAAGGCGTTTTTTTTTCGCCAAAATTCATGATGATTTTTTTTTCACAGAAAACCTTTCTAGAGTGTTTTTCATGGCCTCCTTTACATTATTTCATCATATGGCATGTTTTTACAACATGTTTGAAAAATGGCATTTTTTTTTCGACATAGTATAGTAAGGCCTTTTTTTTGCGCCAAAATTCATGACAATTTTTTTTTCACAGAAAACCTTTCTGGAGTGTTTTTCATGGCCTCCTTTACATTATTTCATCATATGACACGTTTTTACATGTTTGAAAAATGGCATTTTTTTTCGACATAGTATAGTAAGGCGTTTTTTTTGCGCCAAAATTCATGATGATTTTTTATTCAAAGAAAACCTTTCTGGAGTGTTTTTCACGGCCTCCTTTACATTATTTCATCATATGGCACGTTTTTACAACATGTTTGAAAAATGGCATTTTTTTTCGACATAGTATAGTAAGGCGTTTTTTTTGCGCCAAAATTCATGATGATTTTTTTTCACAGAAAACCTTTCTGGAGTCTTTTTCACGGCCTCCTTTACATTATTTCATCATATGACACGTTTTTACAACATGTTTGAAAAATGCCATTTTTTTTCGACATAGTATAGTAAGGCGTTTTTTTTTGCGCCAAAATTCATGATGATTTTTTTTTCACAAAAAACCTTTCTGGAGTGTTTTTCACGGCCTCCTTTACGTTATTTCATCATATGACACGTTTTTACAACATGTTTGAAAAATGGCATTTTTTTCGACATAGTATAGTAAGGCGTTTTTTTGCGCCAAAATTCATGATTTTTTATTCAAAGAAAACCTTTCTGTAATGTTTTTCACGGCCTCCTTTACATTATTTCATCATATGACACGTTTTTACAACATGTTTGAAAAATGGAAATTTTTTTTCGACATAGTATAGTAAGGCGTTTTTTTGCGCCAAAATTCATGATGATTTTTTTTCAAAGAAAACCTTTCTGGAGTGTTTTTCACGGCCTCCTTTACATTATTTCATCATATGGCATGTTTTTACAACATGTTTGAAAAATGGCATTTTTTTTCGACATAGTATAGTAAGGCGTTTTTTTTGCGCCAAAATTCATGATGATTTTTTTTTCACAGAAAACCTTTCTGGAGTGTTTTTCACAGCCTCCTTTACATTATTTCATCATATGGCATGTTTTTACAACATGTTTGAAAAATGGAATTTTTCCGACATAGTATAGTAAGGCGTTTTTTTTTTCGCCAAAATTCATTATGATTGTTTTTTTTCAACTTTCACTTGTGTGTTTCTATTTCAGGCCTCAGGTTTGAACGTACAGCAGAGGATTAGAAAGGAGCGATTTTAATATTCAAATCAGTCCAGTAAATGTTTGGAGTAAAAATGATTCAAATTTTGATTTAGATAGATTTGTGTCAAATAATATTGTCGAGTCTCACTTAAATATCTCCAAATGAGTTCAGTATATTTACATTTTATAGAATATTTGATTTCTTAATCTCAATACTGTAGGGTCTCACCCTAAATATTTTAATACTGATGTAAATTTAAATAATAAATAATATTTTAGTGCAGTCATAAACTTTAATCAGCTAAACTTACATAATAAATATCACTGCACAATCTTAACATGAACATTCATATTATTGAGGTAAATTTACATAAATCCTGATATTCTAGAGTCTTCGCTGGAATATTTCTAACATGAATCTTTTTATATTGTGCTGATAAACAACAATAACCCGACTTTCAGATGATATTTATTGTCTGATTGTGAGACTAAATTCCTCCAGATTGCGGAACTTTTACCTGAATCCGCTGTCGGAATAAATAAAATCTGTTCATTTCCACATTTATTTATTGTTATTTTTATATACTTATATTTATTCTTAATATCTCAGACTGAATGGTAGCTGGCAGTAAAAACAAACTCATCTGCTGGACTGAATTTCCCAAAATGGAACATGGACAGATTTATTTTTCAAAAATCCCCCAAATTTGGCAAGAAAATTCTTGTAAATATTTTCCAAAAATGGGTAAAAATCTTCCAAAAAAATCCTAAAAATATCTAAAGTGATTCCATACATATCAGTAAAACTTCTGATATTTTCTTTAAGAACATTCACATTAAAATCAACCAAAATCCAGTGAAATTTGCTGGATTTTGTTTTTTTTAGACATATGAAGGTGTTCATTTATAGTTTTATGGTGTCTTTTATAATCAGAAAAACTAATTTTACCTTCATCAGTGAGTTCATTCCCTGTTCTTCTGTCCATCCATTCTTCATTCTTCATGATCGACACCCCTCGAACTTTATTGTGAAGCTAATGAGAAATGGTTTAATGTTGACTTTAAACATGTATACCTTATTATAGCCACCAAACTTCTCATTTTTTCTGACATTGAAGTCTTTCATGTTATGAATTTAGGCTCCTGGTGTGAAACATGAAACTGGTGTAAACTACTTTATCCTGCATTCTTTCTAACAGCCAGCAGGGGGCGACTCTTCTGGTTGCAACAGTCTGTGAGAAAACAACTCAGCTTCTCAGTTTATTTGTTATCTCAGGAAACATTTTCCTGATGGGTTTATGGTCTCAGTCACAAGGTTCATGTCTTTTTTACATCAGCTTAATGTTCATTTAGTAAATTATGGTTCCATTTACAGGAAAATAGACTTTAAAGAAGGGAATGTTTCAGGATGTGGTGAGCGACTTCATATGGATGTTTAGTGTCCTGAAGTGGGATTCAGTTGGATCCACTCTTCAACTGTCAGGAACCAAGATGACGACAGATAACTTTCAAAATAGAGAATTCAAAACGGAATCCATCCATCTTTTTTATATCCAGAGAATGCAAAGTTTGTATTTTACCAGAACAACTGAGGCTCATACAGTTTGAAAGATCTGAAACTTTTAGTTGTATACTGATCAAATCTAAGTTTGTATTTTTATTCTTTGGTCTTGTGCCGATTAAACACATTAAACTTCTTGTATCTTTTGAACTTCAGAGGTGCTTGTCAGTGGAGTTTTGGTATCTTTGTTGAAAGCCAGGTTATTTCCACATTTACAGGACTAGATTTAAGTAAACTGGCTGCTGGCTTCAACATTTTATTAAGCGTACCAACAACAAACGTATTTTTTAGGGTTAGAAATAGAGACAAACAGAGTGTAAACAGGGGAGTTTGACTCATAATAAGACACGAAAACATATTTAGTGATATTTTAGACAATCTCTAAAACATCAACATGATGCCAAATTCATTATGCACTTTTATTTTTCTGTATCTTTATTATCATGTTGTGAAAAGAGAGGCTGTTACTGATGTATGATTCATGCATGGGGGTGACTAATTACTGATTCACTTTAATAAAGACACTAGCTTGTAAAAACAAACCCTCTAGCAGCTTCTATGTTTCATCTGTTTTCCTGTCATTCATGTCAATATTAATATGAATAATGAGAGATAAAAGCTAAATCTAATGTTTAATCTGTCCTGTAGTTTCACACCGTGGACAAAAATACTCTAAACCTGCTTTTATTCTGAACATGTGATTCTGCTGCATCATTCAGTCCATCAGAAAAACACCTGATGTCAGGAAATTAAAAGAAATCAGCAGAATTATCTAAATAGATGTGAAAAAATAATACATTTGATAAATGCTACAGCATGTAAAAGACAAGAATTAAGCACTAAAATACAAAATCAGCTGGATTTTTTCCGGTCAGATTCATACATTCGGAAAATGATGTGAATAAATAAATACTTCTGAATCTTTCTTCTTTCTTTCAGGAAGCATTAAGCAGTAGAGGATTAATGTAATTTTTTTCTGTCAAATTCCTAAATTATGAACAAATGAAACACATTTTCCAACTTGTGACGTCAATTTCTGCGCTGACCTTCTGCAGTTTTAGTTATTTCAGAAAGATTTCTGATTTAAATGGGGTGTTAAACATCGTCAATGTGTCAAAGATAAATGTAATGATGTAAATCAGTATAAATAAATATCTATGTACAGTCTGTAGAAATGAAGTAGCAGCAAGAATTTATCAGTAAACACAAAGATTAATGTCATTTTATTCTGTTAAAGTCATAAATTCTAAAGCTCTAAAAGAGTATAACTAAATGATATGTTTGAAAAATTCATCTAAATCAGTCTATTTTGATATTGTGTGAGAAATTAAGCAGCAGGAAGAATTAAGCAAATTTTTAATTAATTCAAGAGAAAAAATTATTTTTTTTCTGTCATATCATAAATTATGAAATAATTAAATACATCTTCCAACTTAGGAAAGTCAGTTTCTATGTTAGAGGTTTTTGTGTTTATTTGTTTCCCAACCAGTATTTATTTAGTCAAAAAATATTAATGTAATTCTTGCATTGTTCTTTTGTTGTTTTGTGTCTCATTTTTGTAATATTTTGTCTCATTTTTGTTGTTTTTTTGTCTTTTTTTGTGTCTGACTTTTGTCGTTTTGAGTAAATCCTCTATGGTTCAGTTCCAGACTTCAGGTGGACTTTATGCGACTTTTTGGGAGATAATCTCCGTGCACAGATGGCTAAAAGTGAGCGGAGTTTTCTGTAAATGTCACCCCGGACTTTAGAGACACGAAAACCTCTGAACAGTAACGACAGACACGACTAGGGTTTATTACTTTTAATCAATTCAGCTAGCTACAAAATGTCCACCACTTCACACACTGACAGGATACAGAGAGGGAGTCTTTAATATTACATGCGTTGAGGACATCAATCTCACAGTTTAACCTATTGTGTCATTCAGGTTTAGGTTTTTAATCACCTTACTCTAACTACTTGACATTTTGGCGATTTGGTGTGCATAGCTCTAAAGTACAGAAGCAACAAAAAAAACCCTTTTGTATGTATTTTTTTGTTCCAGAGTATAGTTATCATCGTTATTCAATAGCATCATTATTTTTACCAATAACAAACCACACGGGGAGAATAAACTTACAGATACAGTCTTCTTATAAAAGTAAGGTCTTTCAGAAATATGCGTCTTTGCTTTACATTGCAAACGTTTATTTTTTTTCAGAGCATCCAAAACCTATGATACAGTACACAACCAGTCCTCATCTCTCACCACAGAGTCGACATCTTCATCACTGAACTGCATAATCATTTAGAAAACAGGTCTTTTTTTAGTTTTTTTTTTTTTTGCAATACAACCCCAAGTCCTCGTATTTTTTTCAACTTCATCTCACTTTTTTGATCCCTTTTGCATTTATTGTACAACGAGATGGTCACAGTCGGTAAATATATCGAGACAGAAAGAGTGGCACTATTGCAAACTTGCAGGAGTATGGAACGATCAACTGTGTCCTAATACTGAGCATGCGTTTTGTCAATTTGCTACTGCCATGTTATCATTTTTTATATATATTTTTCAGACAGGTTTTATTTATAAGACTAAAATCTACCATTTGTCATGCAGAGAACGCACAATTCACATCACTTGGAATGCAATGTCTAATACAGCTACAGAGAGTCTAGTTGCACATTGTCTAAACAGTAACTCAGTATGATTGCAATGAAGGAAAATGTACCAACGACTGCCCTTGTTCTGATTGTAAGTGCTCTTTGCTATCCCCTTCGACCGTACCGACAGCTTAGCAAACCTTCACTCGTGTTTTTCCATCGGTCTTCTCCCTTTTTTTTAGTCGTGACAACACCAAAATAAGAAGGAGCATGACAGTAGCCTAAATGGAATGACACAGTTTTACTAAGACGACACTGAGATACCAGAAAGGAAAAAGAACCAAAACAAACAGCTTGTATAGCATTCCTATTATATACTTGTCATCCAGAGCAGTGTACTTTTAAATATATATATATATATATATATTATATATGATATATTATAATATATGATATATATATATATATGTATTTTGATAAAGAGAATAAAAACTTCACAAGTGAGCTAGAGCCATCAAGTCAGCACTATATACAACCTTTGGAAAGAATGATATACGGAGTATAAGAAATCATCTTTTTACGAGGACAATCATCTTGAAAAAGCTCGACAGACGACACACAGAACAACATTTACAATGGGGAGGGGAGGTGATATGTGCATGTGTGCAAACCTAGAAGGTCAATGCCATGATGAAAGCATGTCAGCGCCTGTGGATGTGCAGCGCGGGACGATCACGCTCTGGGCTCAGGGCGTCTAGCCACTGCCCAGCATCTTTGTGGCGCGCTGGTTGGCCTCGTCAATCCTGGTCTTGTTGGAATCAGCCTGGAAGAGGGAGGAAGGAAGGAAGCAGAGGGATGTTAGTTTGGCTGGATCGGATGGTGTCTTCATCCGTTTATGGTGGGTAGTGATGGAGTGGAATCTAAGTCACAAATCATGGACCAGAGTCTAAGACTGGACCGTGTTCAAACGTTACAGATCTAAATCCACTGGTCAGATCATGACCTCAGGTTATCATATTCATCCCTAGATCTCTCATCAGGTTATCATTGGGTCATGTTTTATAGACAACATGTCCAGACATGTTCAGACTTTGTCCTATTACTTTGATTTCATGCATATTATACCTTTCTGTGTTGTTATGTTTCTGATACACCTCTTTTTAAAGTTATATTGCTTTAAGTTTACACCATTATGTTATATAGGAGCATTGATGTAATAAAGCCTTCTTTAGAACTGCCTCTGTTTGGACACACAACGCAGTTCAGCTGCTAACTGAGCAAATCTGAAGAAATCCAAGAAGGTGCAGCAACTTTAAATGTTGTTTCTGGTTTCGTTTTTGGAGAAGAGGTGAATCATAAAGTCAGTATTTATGAAATACGAGCTATAGCTAGAACTGCTCAAGAACTCAGAATAAAGACAAACACATCTGTAATCACAACAGACTTTTTTATGTCATTTTTTAAACCTAAGAACTGTATTTGCTGTGCTTGTGGCTTCTTAGTTTTGGTAAATCTGAGATCATGTTTTAAAATAAATAATAATCTTGAGGCTATAACTAAATATAATTAGGTAATTATGGATATGGTGGTTAAAAATCAATGAAATGAATTGGAAATATTGAGATATGTGTCTTTTATCTGTACAAATAATATATTTTTAATCCCCTATGAAGTCAAAGGTGAGGTAAATGAAGTGTTTAATGCATAATAACTGTGAAAGGCTCTAAAGTCAGTGCTTACCTTCTCCATGATCCTGTCGATCTGGCGGTTCTGGGTGTCGATCTCGTTGCCCATGTCCAGGGCCATGTGGCGCAGGTTTCCGATGATGCCGCCCACCTGCTCCAGGTTCTCGTCCATCTCATTTTCCCGGGCATCGTCTGTTACCCTGAAGGCAGGAGGGTGAGATTTAAATACTGCAGCGTCTGCAGGAACACCGGGTCACGAACACGCCTCATGTTGCTGCTACCGCCTGGTGGGAAACTCTCATTTCACCTCTGATCCTCACAGTCTGACCTCAGGCTCTGCTGCTTTATTTTATTCTGTGTTAGCTGCTGCTCATAATACTGACTGGAAGTAAACTGGAATGTTCAATATTGCAGACTGCAGTGACACCACAGTACGTTCTATGACATTATCTGACACCCAGCGTTAGTTCAACTCAGTTTATGGAGTCCTTTAAGTTCCAGAGGCTGTTTTATGTTCAGTCTAGAATACAGATAGAAATAAAAATCCTTCAGTATGAGTCTGAAATAGAAAATAAAACTGTATGTGATCTAAACCTATTGTTGCTATTATAAAGAACTGTTAAGCATCATCTCCAGCCAACAAATATAAGATATTAATTTAGTTTTTGTTCCAAAAAATGGTGATGCCAGTAAAAAAGGTATCAGGACACTCACATAACCATCTGATAGGCTTCCAAGTATGAAAGCAGATTAATTTTTGTATAGTATGCAGTGTTGGAATCAGATTATATTTGGAACTCATCAAGGTTCTTAAATTCGGTAATCACATGACAACTGCTAAACAGTTACTGCTTTTTTTGATAGTTTTCACCAACTTTGCTTTTGGTTTTGAGATTCTACTTTATCCAAAAGCATAAAAGAAAGCGCTGGTGTTATTAAAATAGAGCATATGTGAGGTTTAACGTTATATTCTGAACTGGTAAGTAAATAACTGATGTTGTGGCATCATTCTGAGTAATGACATCAACTCTCCTGGTGTTGAACGAAGGTGTTGACTGAAGACTCTGCTGGCAATAAATCACTGTTTCATTTTAGTATTCTGATGATGTATTGAAACAGACAACAAAAGGGGGATAATGAATTCATCTTTTGATCTCTTGTTCTCTGATCATTTTAACTCCTCTTCGTGTCTCTGGCTTGGTGGTTCTGACCTTCAGAAGACTTTTAAAATAAAACGTGGAGCTGCTATTTGGAGATCCTTCGGAGCTCCAGAGGACATGATAGGATTTTCAGTGACAAATAAACAGATCAGTGTTTGATTAAAGTGAGATTTTGAAGGTCTTGACTTTCTGCATTTTCCAGAACTTTCAACCACATCTCAGCAGAGAACATTAAAGGTCTGCTTAGTAGGGTTTCCTGGAGCTTTCAGTTGCGCCACATGGTCCTCCTCAGTGGATCACTATTAGAACGTGTCATCTAATGGTGCACTTACTGGCTCTTTTACAGATCTTTCAGCCACCCCCCATGGTCCTCCTCTGCAGACATAGTTAGCTTACATCCAAGCTAATTCCAGAGCTTTCAACCACATTTCATTTTATTCTTCTGCAGATAAAATTGGTGCATAATGTATTCATTTTTCCATGCTAATTCACTAAACAGCTAATCTTTGGAAAGAATACTTTGACATTTTTGGAAGTATTTTAGTTAAATTAGAAGACTGATACCATGTTTGCAGATTGTATGGAACCAGGATTTGGTTTATTTGGTGTTGCTGGTTAAAATGGTGAGTCTATCTCAGTGTGACAAATCTCGATGTTGACTTCTTGTATCTTTTGCTTTAGTTGGATAAAAAAACAACAACTAAATTGTAAAAGCAGCAGGTTTCGGCCGTAAACTTCACATTTACTAGTAAATTATAGGCCTCATCCTACATTTGTGAACAATGCAAATAAGCATACTCTTTGGCTGTACATGCATTGGTGGTATAGTGGTTAGCATAGCGGTTAGCATAGCGGTTAGCATAGCTGCCTTCCCAGCAGCTGACCTGGGTTTGATTCCCGGCCAACACAAATATTTAGATGGTGCTATTTCTGGTCAGAGGATCAAGGCCCTGAAATCTCCAGGGAGCCGTACCATGGCACCAATTAGGATATGCGAAAACAACATTTCATCGTGCTGTAAAAATGTAATCGTGACGAATAAAGGCTTCTTCTTTGTCCTTTCATGGTTCCCTTAAATAACAAACTGATAAGCGGTTTCCATTAAACTGGGTATCTAGTTTTATGTCTTCATTTTAAGGCCTCCAGTTGCCTTCTTACCGGTTTTAATAGACAACATCTCATCCCTCCTGTCCTGCTTCCCTCCAGCGGCTCCCTGTTGGTTTTACAATTGATTTTAAGATTTTACTGATCACTTTTAAAGCTCGCCAGGGTCTAACCCGAGCTCCATTCATGATCTGCTGACCCCGTATGATCCTGCTGCAGCCTCAGATCTTCAGGTGGATCCTTCTGGTTGTTCCAAAGTTGAGGGTTAAATCTAAAGGTGGCCGAGCGTTCTCCATCAGGACCTCCACTTTAGAACCACCTGCAGAGTCACTAACTTCTTTTAAATCACTTCTTAAACCCACTTTTACAGACGTGCTTTTATGTGAGGTTTACTTTCAGCTTTATTTAGTTTTAGTGTTTTTGTATTCCGTTTATTTCAGATGTTCTCTCTGGTTTTATTTCCCTTTTAGCTGCCTGGTTCTTTGGTGTGATGTCATCTTTCTAATTCTTTAATTCTCAGTTTTTTTCTTACTTTTAATTTTAACCCTAAATCTTATTCTTTCATTTTCAAACTGCCTAGTTCCTTTGTTGGCTATGATTGCTAATCTGGCTAATTATTAATCTAATTTATTGTGATTTTTACTATTTATTTTAACTGACTGCTCTGATTTGTCTCCTATAATCCTTGTCTGATTGTCTGTGTTTTAACTGTAAAGCTCTTTGTGATGCTGTTCTTAATAATAATAATAATAATAATAATAATAATGATAATTTATTTGTGAGCGTCTTTCTCGACACCCAACGTCGCTTCACAAGAGAAACAAATGCAACAGAGCAGATGAAAACAGCACTAAAGGGTGCTGTATAAATAAAGTTCTTGTTACCTGCGGATGAAGCCTCCGCTGATGGCCATCTGTTCGCGTTCGTCCACCACGCGTGCCGGCTGGCTGGCCACCACCCCGTCCTGGTTGTTGCCCCAGGCCTTGCTGGCTCCGCTCTTCATCCTGGGTTTCATTGGCAGCGACGGAGGAGAGACGGTTAGTCAGACACTTCGACTGACAGCTCATCATTTACCTCAACCAGGCTGGCTTCCCATTAGTCAAATCTACAAAGAGAGCCTTGGACTTGAGGCGGTGCAGCAGCATTTAGAGACATTTATAAATCAGCTGACACAAAGGTGTTAATTGGTTTCATGCATCCAGCACAGAAATATATGGGGGGACTAGACTAAGTCAAGCAAAGCATAGCAGGCATGGACTGGTTGGTAGACTGGGTTTAGTAGGTTCATTCACCAGTAAAGTGTGTGATGTTATATCATGTAGGAATATAACATGCTGTTCAGAATCAGGCAGGCCTTGTATGCTGAGTCAACTTTGGTGTCGTCTAGATCTGCTGCAACATTTAGCGTCTTTTCTCCTGCTTTCTCAACCCAACCTGCTACTAATAAACCCCACCCCACTCCAACAGTTACATGTTCCAGTGTGACAGAGAACAGAGAAGAGACAAAGCTTTCAGCAGACACACAACACAGAGTGAACAGGACCGTCACAGTGTTAGGAGGGACGACGATTAATGCAGAGAACAAACTGCGACAGAAGGAAACCAAACAAAACAAGAAAGTGGAGGGAGTCGGTAGAGAGTAACACCTAGACCTGCTGTAAGAGCCCAACCCAACCCTGGATGAATGTCTTCTGTTCAGTTTGAGATGCCAGGGAGCAACATGAACATGAACGGCGGCCTTCTAAACGTCCCTTCACTGCTCCTGTCAGATCAGCCTCAGCTCTGGGGGAGGTAACAGTGACGGAGCGTCTTTTCATCGCTTTAGTTTCATCTCCTGAATCTTAACCCTCGTCTCGCCCTGCGGGTCAAAACTGACCCGTTCTAAAATTTGCACAGTGAACCTTCTGATGTCCACATTCTCAACATTTTTGGGAAATCTTTGAACATGTTTTGGTGGAAAAAAAGAAATGTTAAAAATGTTTCTTAGGAACATTCACATAAAAATCAACCAAAATCCACTGGATTTTGGTTGATTTTTATGTGAATGTTCTTAAAGAAAATATTAGAAGTTTTACTGATATATATGGAATCACTTTAGATATTTTCAGGATTTTTTTGGAAGATTTTTACTCATTTTTTGAAAATACTTATAAGAATTTTCTTGCCAAATTTGGAGGATTTTTTTTAAAAATTTTTTTAAATAAAACTTTTAAGGAATTATTGGAATTTTCTTCCTGAAGGTTTTGCAAATTTTCAGAAATTTGGGGAATTTTTTTGCTGAATTTTTGGATCGTTTTCAGACAAAGAAACCATATTTTTTGGTGCCTGTAAATGAAGACAGCAGGAGGGTGAAGGCACTTTGGCAGCTTTCACCATCCTGAGGTGAATTTGTCCTGCATCCACTCAGCAGCGCTCTGTCCTTCCTCTGCTGGTGTTCTGAAATGTTCTGGTGTCGGCTGCTGAGTTTCTGTTTAACCTTGGAGTGCTGAGTGCATGTATTGTAGCTGTATCAGGATGGCGATGGCTCAGCCTCCTACACTGCTTTTATTAATAGAAACGGACTGAGGCGAGGCTTCGTTAGCATCCCCGCTGACACACACCAGCGTCATAAACACACACACTACCCTCGTCTGAGTCCTTTCTCTTTCAATCTATTTTCTTTGTCTCTTCAGCCTTCTGTCCACCAACGGATACAATTCGCATCTCTAATCAGCTTTGCTGTGATTGAGCCGTGATGATCTGATTAGATCCTTTGCAGATCCAGACTCTCTTGATTCCTGGAGTTTGCTGCATGTGAGCGATCCACCAATTGCGCAGGCAGACAGAATATGGAGGAATTAAGCTCCTAAAAAACCCTGAAGTCAGCCAGTTCTGAGAGACAGCCTGCATGCTGAGAGGATTATGGAATGCAGCTGACAAAAAAACCAACGAAAACATGTGGCTTTTTTCGTTCTAGCGTCCGTCTACGTGTGTGTTGACTCTGAGTCGACTTCCCAGCAGGCTATCATGCCCCCACACTGCAAAAACTCCACATCTTACCAAGTCTGTTTGTCTTATTTTTAGTCTAAATGTCTCATCCCTCTCAATTTAAGATAAATTCTCTTAACAAGAGACATTTCAGCAGATGGAGGGACTTGTTTTAAGACGATGCATCTGAAATATCTTGTTAAGTCAAACAATCTGGAAATTATCTTGTTTTGGGTTGAATTTTACAAGAAAACTCAAAATAAGTTTAACCCTCATGTCGTCCTGCAGGTCAGATTGACCCGTTTTAAAGTTTAAAAATGTGGAGAAAAAAATCTATTTTCACAGTGAAACTTCTGATGTCCACATTTTCAACATTTTTGGGAAATCTTTGAACATTTTTTATTGAAAAAAAAGAAATGTTAAAAATGTTTCTTTAAGAACATTCACATAAAAATCAACCAAAATCCAGCGAAATTTGCTGGATTTTGGTTGATTTTTCTGTGAATGTTCTTAAAGAAAATATTAGAAGTTTCACTGATATATATGGAATCACTTTAGATATTTTTAGGATTTTTTGAAAGATTTTTACTCATTTTTTGAAAATATTTACAAGAATTTTCTTGCCAAATTTGGGGGATTAAAAAAAAAAAAACTTTTAAGGGACATTTTTAAGGAATTGTTGGAATTTTCTTCCTGAAGCTTTTGCAAATTTTCAGAAATCTGGGGAATTTCTTGGCAGAATTTTTGGATTATTTTCAGACAAGGAAACAATATTTTTTGGTGCCCATAAATGAAGACAACAGGAGGGTTAATACATCTCAAATTAGGAGGTTACATGAAAGCAAAAATCTATTTGTGAGTGAAAAACTACTATTTTTTTTAGCATGTCTGGCTTATTTTAAGACACCTTAGCTTGACAATCCTGGTAAAATAGAGCTTAAAATAAGTTTCTCAGCTAATTTTAAGATCTCAATATTCTAAATATCATATCATACTTCAAGAAATCTTACCAAGCCATTTTTCACTTGTTCTATTTTTTCACTTATTTCAAGGTAAACGTTCCTTGAAGTGTGTTTTTTTCCTGTTTTGAGAGGATCGTTCTTCCAGTGTGTGTGATCAGGCTGACCTACATGCGAGCCGGTTCTCCAGGGGAGAGGGAAGCTCAGCGAACAGCATCCAGAGCAGGATGAAGCTCATGGAGCACAGCGCTCTGCAGAGAAACTGCAGCAGAACCACGGAGGAAGACGAGGCAGCGGTGGGCCGGATGGCTGCACGGAGCCGTGTTCAGACAGGAGGAACACGCCGTACATGCGCAGTGGCATGACGAGCCCGTTCTACACATCAAACACGCCTGCATCCCTGAACACGTGTCCTAACCCAGATTCCAGCGACACCAGAGCGCTCCGGGTTTCTGTCATCTTTGTTTTGCTGCGTTCACTGTCTTCCTTCCAGCCCTCACAGCTTCGTCATGCAGCGTTCTGCTTTTTCTCTTGTCTTTATTTCTCCTTTTACTCCTTTTGTCATGCAAAGACTTCAGTTAAATATATATATTTATCTATTTATTGATGTGCTTTTGGACTTCCAGTCTATAAAATGACAAAATGATGTCTGAAATCATCCTGCATGTGTCCGATGGAACCATTTCTTTTTTAGCGCACGACAGTTTTGTCTTACAGCATTTTCTTCTTTTCTTCTTCCTTTCTTACATCTTTTCTTTCTGTTCTCATGCAAGGACTTCAGTTAACATGTATGCTATCTCGCTGCAGTCTTTTGGACTTCATCCAGTCTATAAAAGCCTTAAATAATGTCTGAAATCATCCTGGCAGGGTCCTATGGAACTATTTTTTCAATGCTATAACTTTGTCTTAGTTTGCTGTTTACTCTTCTGGATTCTCTGATTTCAAACTAAAACATCTATTTTGCAGAGTTGCTCACTTCAGCAGAAGCAGTCGTAAATGAAACACAGAAAAGATTTGTTCACCATCATCATCATCATCATCCTCTCCAGTGTTAACATCAGCATCATGATCGTAGCATCATCACGGGTAGCATTGCTGTTATGAGTTGCATCGTCATGCATGCATTCAGAAGGGTCATGCTCGCCACTCATTCCATGTCGTTGGTGGTTTAAATATGGTGGAGGTGGAGGGGAGGTGGTGTTTAAGGGGGTAAAAGAAAATAAAAAAGAAGAAGGTCTCGTTGCCTGCAAAAAAGCTGAGGATCTAGTGGATGTTAGAGCGGTGTGGTGGTGGCAGAGGTCATGCAGATGAGGAGAAGTGTCAAACAGTCCTGGACCAGGCTGGCCCAAGGCATTTTGGGACCCGAGATCAGACTCAAGTCGACGCATTAACATGATCTGAGTGCCAAGATGCTTCGGGAGCCCCAGCCCTGCTCTTTTAGCTGAATCTGAGTGTTTTGTTGTAGATTTTGGGGAGGAAACAGCTGCAGTGAGAGCCTTGTAGAAGTCCCCACCATCCCGGAACAATAAACCCTCTTCAGAAGGAATGGATGCTAGAGGAGGGACTTCTACAACGGCTCCACCCGCATGTAAACGACTCCCATTATGAAGGTGTTTGGAGAAGTGGAAGCTCAGAGAATATGGCACTTGGAGAAGGGCAATAAGAGGCACTTATTGATGAACCGTGGCTCTGGCTGTGTGGAGGAGGAGAGCATGTAGCACGTGGAGGACTGGACTTTATGGGATGTGGGTCTGTTTGCACACGTCTGATTCTGGGAGGTGGACTGTGAGAGTTTGTTGGACAGTTTGTACTTTGGAAGAGACCAATCATGAGGCAGCGGCTCAGACTGATGGGATGTTCAGTCATAGAAGGCACCATCCAAGCTGCTGCAGGAGCCCAAAATTATGTGTATGCATGTCTTATCAGAATATCTAGTTGTTTTTTTTATTAAAGTCGAACTGAAATTAAATCGTCATGAAGCATACTCTACATATCAGTGACTCTTGCCATTATTTTCTCATGAAAATTGCGAATACCAGTTTTTCTGCGTGCACTTTTGGTTTGGACTGACAGTTCTGGTGCTGGTTAACTGATTGGTGCACAACATTATTAGAAGCTGCCAAGTCCCATCGATGTAGATCAGTCATTCATACGACTTGTGGTGTTTTTTCCAAACACTGGACTAACATACAGAGGCAGGGGTCGACCGTCGTTGGCTTTTTTCAGGGCCAATACTGACAGCGATTACTACTGAGCAAGCAAATTTCTGAGTCAGAATTTAGAAAAGGACAAACACAAAACTTCATTGAATTTTCTTTTTTACATTCATGTTTCTGTTAAATGCTGAATGTCGGACACAATAATCAGCAAGCTTGATAATCGGTCGACCCCTAGTACAGGATTCATGCTGTTAGTTCATCTTTTACTGGAACAAATAGTACATAATGCAGTTCTGGTTAGATCAGAGGCGTCCAACATGAGGCCCGTGGGCCAAAAGCGGTCCTCCAGAGGGTCCAATCCGGCCCTCAAAGTGTAAAAATTCCAGAGAAGACATTAACTGCAGATTGTAAATGAGTAAAACTATAAATTTAAAATCATTTCTAGACCATGACAAGTTGTTTGGATCAGAAAGTAAAATACTAGATTGTTCATTGTTCTTTTGTGTCTCATTTTTGTAATATTTTGCCTTGTTTTAGTTGGTTGTTTTTTGTCTGATTTTTGTCCTTTGTCTCATGTTTTTGTCGTTTTGTGCTTTGCTTTATTCGTTGTTTTGCGTAGCGTTTTAGTCGTGGTTTTTTTTGTCTTGCTTGTGTCACTTATTAATTTTTTTTGGCACTTTGTAACTTTTTGTCTAATTTTGTGTCTCTTTCTTGTTTTGTTTCATGTTGTCATTTTTTATTGTTTGTGTCTCATTTTTATAATATTTTGTCTTGTTTTTGTTGTTTTTGTGTCTTTTTTTGTCTATTTTTGTGGTTTTGATCCTCCAGTAAATCCTCTCTGGTTCAGTTCCAGGTGACTAAATGTTGTGTTCCTTTGTCGACACTGTGATCTAGAAGTTGTAATGTGGAAATGATAAACTGAGGATGAATGTTGATGAACTTTAGTTTATTTTTCTTCACAAATTCAGGTTGTTCATAATTTTTTTGTAAAAAAGAGAATTATTTAAATGTGAACATTTTCAAAATGTGTTTTTTTGCACTAAAATAAAGGAAAAATTAGAGTTCTTTCTCGGTTATTATGCTGTGATTTGACTGGTCTGGATCACATGAGTTCAGATTGGACTGAATGTGGAACCTGGATAAGATGAGTTTGACTCCGCTGCTGTAAAGGGGCATTTTTAGCATCCATCTTTGAAAGATATCATCAGAGGTTGTGGTTTTTCCACACAGCCATGAATAATTAGTCTTTCAGTTCGACTTTAAGCGCATATTGTGTGTTCGGGGAGATTTATAGTGATTTTAAAGCACATCATGTCCTCCTGTGTCCACCTCGCATGGATGACAAAGAGTCAGGGTTAATTTAGATGTGGAGCAGAGCGGACTATTGGCTGATGGCCATCGTGATGTCACTTCTACCTCGGATATAGTTTTTTTTTCATTTCTCAGGTATTCATCTCTTTATATCTTTGAATGGCAGGCAGGCAGGCAGGCAAGCAGCACCTACTTGTTACATGGACAGGAGCAAAGACCACAGAATTTCCCTAGATCGTTCAAATTCTTTTCTGCATCCTTCATGTCCTTATTGATTTGGTCCATTCCCTCCTCGATGCGCTCCAGTTGCTCTGATTAAACACAAGTCATTTATCCCCCACAGAACGAAGCACGAGAAGAGAGAGAGAAGAAGAAAGAGGAGGAGAGGAAGAAGAAGAGAGATAAAGAGAGGACAAAGGAGAGAAGACAACAACTTCAGACACTATGATGAAAGAAAGTCAAACCAAAAAGAAAAATAAAAAGAGGAAAACTGGACGCCACCACATATGTCAAGAACCTTTGGGGCACGTTGTCAGTACCTACTTGTTACATGGACATATGAAAAGCCCACAGCATTTCCCTAAATCTTTTAAATTTTTCTCGGCTTCCTTCATGTCTTGGTTGATATGGTTCATGCCATCTTCAACACGATCGAGTTGCTCTGGTCAGGACAAAGGATGACAGTAGTGGAATGAATTTCATCGACTGGTTGACAGAAATATGAGAGTTTCCTGCATCAGGACTGAACCAGTCGCTGGGATAAAACACAATCATGTGCACTTAAGGAGTTTTTGGGCAAGAAAACGGTTTTAAAAAAAGGCTCCAAAAATCAAATAATGACAGTGAATGTTATTTATCAGTCGACTCACTGAATGCAGCTGAAATGTTTGGAGGAACAGTGAAGCATTTTTGGAAATGAGCTTCATCCACTTTCTTAAACGAGCAGATTAATACCACTCTGAGATATGATTCTACTGCCAGCAGACACAAACGGTAGAGAAAAGATGGACGTAGTCACGGTGTAAAAAATTAGCGGAATTTTACGGTGAAAAACTGTCAAACTATGACGGTAAAACTCTGTTTGAAACAGTTTGATGCAGTTTATTTAACACTGACTCACTGTAAACAGGTTAATCAGGAGAAATGGGCCATTTTTAGAGAGTTTTTCTCTTAATAAAATACATTTCCTGCAATTTTTAATGGAAAAATGCTTTAAGATGTAAAACAATACTGTAATTTTTGCATTTAAATCTAAAAAGTAATCCAGTTTTTCACAGTTAAATGTACATATTGTTTGTATTGATAATGGAAACATGCTGCAATATTTAATTAACAAGTAACAAACTGCATTTATTACATGTAAAAAATACAGTTGTTACTTTTGTGTAAATAACGGACATAAGCTTTAATATTTATGACAGCTTTAACCACAACTTTTACTAAGAACACACATATTTAATGTTAAATACACTCACTGTTGTGCTGATGATGAAAAATACTATAATATTTATAATAAGTTGCACAAATTGTATTTCATATGGCATTTTTATGTAAATTTCCTTTAGATTTTTTTGTACAGTAAAACATGGAATGAAGCACGTTTTTTAAGCCTAAAATCAACAATATCGACACATTTCTTTACCGTAAATGTAGAAAATGTTTCACCGTGATTTTGTGGGAGCATTCTGGACGCCACAGCTGCTGGAATTTTACCATAAAAACCACTATTTTTTTTACAGTGTGGGATTATTGAGATATTTTTAGAGCGTATATATGAGTCTGTATCTGCAGATGAAAGCGTGATGGAGAAGTTTTGCTGCCACCGTGGAACAAATTAAAAGTGTCGTCTTTAACTGCTAACTGGAGGTTTTCAGTCTGACTGGGTTCTGGCTGCTGGTGGTGGATGGTGACGCCTCCGAACTCCCATCCTGATCGTGATTAAAGGAAGTACAGTGTAGGCAGAGTGTGAAAAGGGTGAAGCACGGTTAAATATGGAGCACAAACTAGTTCACTGACTTCCTCCGCTTTGTAAAATCCCTGGTTGGGATGCATTTATGTTAAAATATGCTGCTGTTACGGTGGAAGGGGGTTCTGAGCATAATTTACTCATTAAAGAGGGAAGTTATGGAGCAAATGCTCAGTTTGGGTTTGATTCCACCAGAAGAAAACCACTACCAGAAGCATCCTACTGGGCCGTCAGAAGAGGGACTGGTTAGTGGATTGGTTTCCCTTTTTATAATTTACAACCACCCTAATAACAATATGATACTGCACAATGTAAATACTGTCATTTAAAGCTCATTTCAAGTGTCTTTCTCATGGAAAAACTGCAGCTGACCAGGGATTGTACAAACCAGGACATGAGTCGATAGACAAGTGGTTGAATATTTTGTCATTACCAGCTAAATCGATCGTTTTTGTTTGTTTTTTTTTTAAACACCTGGTGGAAGCGCCTCTATAACTGTTCTCAGATCTGTTCATCACAGGAAAGGCTAAAGACCGGATGGCCAGATTGTAATAATTAACGCCTCTGCTATACTGCGGGTCAAATTCACCTCATTTAAAGTAAAAACAAATCTAAAAAAAAACAAACAGTTTCATGGATTTTTTTGTATGAAACTTCTCCTGCTCGGCTCAATAAAGTTAGTCAACATACAAAATGAAAATGGGACAAATCCTAAATGTTTTAATTGCATTTAACCTATAAAAAAAGAAAAAAAGTCGTAATTGAATTGATAAGTCTGGCAATATTCTGTGTTTGTGTTCATTTGTCAAAAAATAATTCAAGATGTAAAATAAAAGTCCTAAAACATCAATGTCATGTAGGACTACTGTAATTTATGGGTACATCACTCCAATGTACATTAAAAAAGCTCTTTTTAATGAAAAACAAGTGAATTATCTTCACTGAACCGTGATCTGTGAGGCGTAAAGAAATATTAGTAATGGAGCTAATAATGAGATATAAACCATGTTTTGCTGGAGACTCTTTTGTTTTCTGACACTTTTGTATGATTAAACATGTCCTGGAAGGATGATGGAAAGAGCAGAGCCTTGTTATCGGACATATTTACAGAGAAGCTGCAGTAATTCTGGAGATTTTAACACCAACAGATCTGAGAAGAGCCTAGAAATCAAACCTCCAGCAGCCGCCACATTAACCCCGCTGCTTTCTGGATTAGTGGCATTAAATAAAACATTAAATATCCTTCACAGCGTCTGTTCATATTTGGCACTTTTGAGATTCCTTGGAAATGAAATAAAGCTGCGAGCAAATTAAAAGCATAGTTAGGCAAAAAGAAAAATGTTAGCCAAAGGAAAGAGAAGATAAAGGAAGAAAGAAAACTCCCCCAGAAAGTTAAACCCGTCACCAAACAAACAGAACCATGCGTTAAATCAAAGCCCAAATATTCATTCAAAAAATCTAAGGGGGAAAAATGAATTAGTTGGGAAATGCATTCAAATGAAAATAAGCAACTGCATGTGAAACAGTTCATCCATTCACAAGGATTGAACATGTGCAATAATAGTGCTGCTTTCAGGTGAATGTAATCAGAAGTGAGGACTTGTAAACATGATGGCAGCTCGTCCTCACCGTGGCGGCTGGCTTACCTCCCTGCTCATCCAGCATCACCAGAGTCCTGATGCCGGCATCTTTGCTCTATTCCCCCGAGACGAGCAGGAAGGAGGGAAGGAGAAATGAAACAGAGGTTAGTAGAGAATCTGCAGCAGCTCAGAGAATCATGAAAATAGTTTTCATTTAACATCTCCTTCTGGATTTCATTTGATCACATTAAACAGGACAACAGAAGGCTATTAAAGCTACAGATGACTGAAGTATAGAATCAGTTGGACATTTGTCACTATTTCAGGATAGTTTGAGAAGTTTGCTCTTGCAGATAAACACATGAGACGATTGATTTCAGTCTGTAACATAAAGAATAGAATGAGTCTCCATCTAGATGCCATGAAAAATAGGTTAGAAAGGTTTTTAATCCTGTCAATGCAGAATTTTAATGCCAAACTACATTCTACTGCTTTATATTTAGTGTGAAAATATGAGAGAATGTATATATTTTCACAGATAACTCACAAATAAATCCCAAAAATGTTGAATTATTTCACTACTTGCTATTTAAAATCACATCTGATGTAGAGAAATCCAGATGTGCAGCGTGTAATCGTCCCGTTTCTGCATTTGAAACCCTCTGAGCTTCACTCTCAGTGTGTTTTCTGTAGATTAAACCTGCTGGGATCATCTGTTGATGCTGCTGTCGTCCTGCAGGATCACATTAGAATATTTTCATCTCCACACCAGCAGCTATTGATCAGAAGGTTCACAGGTCATTTGGTCATTCCACCTTAAGGAGGAAACATCTAAAGTGCCCCCAGGAGATCAGAGCTATCAACACCGACAGCAAACCACAACAACCTCCTTTACATTTCCTTACAAACCACATGGTTAATAAAACATGAAGCCCAGCAGCCGTTTCTCAGGTTTTATTTTAAATCCTCCCTGGCTGTGGAACATCTAAAGCTGTTAGTGACTCATGTTCCGGTTTGGCTGGGATGCCAGCCAGTGGAAAGAGAAGGAAGAGGACAGAAACCCTCCTCTTCCTCTAAGACGAGGCAGCTGGCTGGGCCTGATGGGTAGAAATCCGATAACGGTGTGTCAGAGGAGACACCAGCGAATGCTCCGGCATCACTCCAGCGCTTTGGGAACGAAGCCACGCTGATGTTTGAGAGGCGAGGAGGGAGCAAGACGCTGTACGACACAATCCCAGAGTAGCTGAAATGTGTCCCAGAGGAAAGCCGGGAACAATCAGACATGATCCCAAACAGGACTGAAGACGAGTCCATCCGAAGCGGTGGACGGTGAGGTTTCCATACGTGTCACATGAAGCACTTTAGCCTCTGATGGGATTATTATGGAGCTGCAGCTACAAACCAATCACATGTCAAATCTTAATTCACATGAAAATCTACCAAAATCCAGTGAATTTCGCTGGATTTTGGTAGATTTTCATGTGAATGTTCTTAAAGAAAATATCAGAAACTTTACTGATATATGTTGAATCACTTTAGATATTTTTAGGATTTTTTTAGGAAGATTTTTACTCATTTTTTAAAAATTTTTGCAAGAACTTTCTTGTCAAATTTGGGGATTTTTTTTTTTTAAATAAAAGTTTTAAGGGAAACTTTTAAGGAATTATTGGAATTTTCTTCCTGAAGGTTTTGCAAATTTTCAGAAATTTGGGGAATTTTTTGGCAGAATTTTTGGATTTTTTCACACAAGGAAACTATATTTTGAGGGTTAACTGTAACGCTGTTCTTAAGGCTGCTATAAATAAAGTTCTTATTATTATGTCTGATTAGAGAATGTTACATATTGCATAAATAAAGGTTGAATTTAAGAGCAGAAATCTTGCGTAATAACATGAATAACATGAATTCATGTCTGCTATTGTTGCAGTAAAGCGTTTCCACATAGAAGAGCTCAGATGAGAGTAATTTTCTTCTTACATAACCACTGATCTGAGGTCAGTCCTCTCATATTTCTAGACCATCTCCTGCATGTTTTTCAGGGAGCTTTCTGTTGGCTGTGCCTCGTCTCCATCCAGGAATGCTGCAGGACTGTAAACTTCCTCCTCCTCTGCCTGCAGCGATGCTGAGGATCGATATGACCTTGAGAGCAGCTCTCCCTCCCCCAGCTGCCCTCTTCTTCTTCCTCCTCAGTTTATCACGGTGTTATTTATGGGCATGAATGTTTCATGAGCAGATAAAGCCGGTGCGTTTCCAGTAATGTGCCCGTCAGCACTAATGGAAACCACAACAACGCTGCCAGGAAGGTCAATCTTGGATTTGATTCAGGTTTTTCTAATTTCCAGATCACATCAACACCTGATGTGCAGGACGTGATTCAGTCAACAAGTCGTGTGATATCAGCAGCCAGAGAGCAGTGAGGGGCAGAATGAACACTGGCTGCTAATAAAACACACAAGAATAGTTTGGCATCGTGGGAAATATGCCTTTTTGGTTTCTTATTGAGATTTATATAAATATGTCATGTCTGAGCATTAAACATGAAGCTCCAGTCAGGAGACGGTTCATTTAATAAACACTAGAATCAGGAGAAAACAGCTGCTGGGTCAATCTATAACTGAGGGACTGTTGAAGTCCATATATCTGCATACATTTCTATTAAACGTAAGAAAATGTTTTTCTGTTCATTATGATCATGTCTTCACTAATTCCATAATTATTTATTATGGAAACAATCACTTATTAATAAAAATGACTGGATATCACTGAAATATCAACTAAATAACACCAACCACCTTCTAATGAGCTAAACAATAATAAAATGATTCAATTTTCAATGTATTTTTATTTGCTTTATTTATTTATATGGCGCCAATTCGCAGCATTTGTCACCTCATAGCAGTTTTCAACAATTAATATATGTTATATGATGAGACCTATTTCTTTAGTAACCCAGAAAATAAAGGAAAAGCTTAAAACATGTGCAAGTCCAGTCATATCTTAATAAAACTGTTATTTCCTTAACGTCAAAGAGGCAGTTTTCACTCATATTAGGACATTTCCCCAAACTTAATCATGTGTATTTGATCCCTGAACAAAACCAACATTTAAAACAGGAAGTGAATCTAGTTCCTGCAGGGAAATCCAGCAGCACATTTATGCCTCTGACTCCTGACATGGACTTTATGACTCTTTCAAACCATTTCTTACTTTGTCCTACTGCTTTCCTACACATTTCAGTCCAAATTTGAATTAGAATGCAGTTTAGCTGTATAGGAATGTCATTTTTTGGAGACAGCGAATGATCATATTTCCCAAAACGTCCAACTCTTCCTTTCCTCATTAGTAGAGAAGAGACAGAAAGTGTTCAACTGTCTGCTTCTAGTTGTCCCTGGAACAGTGTTTATTGGTTTTCTGCTCCATACCAGTCGCAGCTGCTTCTTCTTGGGTATTACTGGTTTCTTTACGGGACTAATATAGACTCAAATCTAGAAGCAAATTAGGGAATAGTAAAATGTGTTGACTGAGAGCTAATAAGATGGTGCTGTGTTGAAGAACACAGAACAAACTAGAGATGTTTTCCTTCACTTGGATATTAACGCGACTATTGCTAGTTTGAACACTAAAACATGAATGTTTTGGTCGGCAGAGAGCAGGAGAGCTGTTCGTAAATGCAAACCGTAGAAGACAGATTTACTGCAGAGCAAACCTGCATCCACACAACAAGCAGCTTCTGGTCCTGAGAAGCAGCCTATTGTCTTCCTGCTGCTGCTGCTGCTGCTGCTTTTCCTTATGAAACGACAATAGTTAAGGCATTGTGTGGTAATGATGCCCTCCTACAGTAAAACATGACAAACAATGTCCTGAAGTTGGTAAAATGTAGATGATCTCATGTTAAATACCAGCATGGACAGGAAAAGTCTGTTGGTTTAACTCAACTTGTGCATCTGCTGTTTGAGCTGGAGCCCTAATTGCTTAAAAATGAAAGTTTTAATAACAGTAACAAGATTAGAAAGCAGAACCAAAATTAAATAGCCTCATAGCTGTAATATTTAAACTTGTAAAGGTGTAAAAATGTTCTATATTTCTGCAGTCTTCTCATTTCTCAACTTCTTCTGCAGAACTCTTGATCAAACGTATAGAATCTCAGACGTGAAATATCTCCAGCATCACTGCATTTATTATTATAATCATAAGGATGAAGTTTTCCTCCACTGAGGAGCCGTACACTGTAAAAAATGGTCATCATAAACTGTCACACCATGACGGTAAAAATCTGTAAACTCTGGAACAGTTTGATGCTGTTTATTTAACACCGAAACTCTGTAAACTGGTTAATCAGGAGAAAAGAGTGGTTTTTAGATTTGTTTTCTCCTGAAAAAATACATTTCCCAACTCCTGCTCAGCTTTTAGGAGAACAATACTGTCATTTTTGCATTTAATTCTCTAAAAGAATCCAGTTTGTCCCAGTTAAATGAACGTACTGATAACAGAAACATGCTGCAATGTTTATGACAAGTAACACGGAGATTTCTGCATTCATTACATGTAAAAAATTAATTCTGTAGCGGTCAAATTGATGTACTTTTGTGTTCATAATGGACATATGTTTGAATATTTATGACAGCTTTAACA
This sequence comes from Amphiprion clarkii, assembly GCA_027123335.1. Lineage (NCBI taxonomy): Eukaryota > Metazoa > Chordata > Actinopteri > Pomacentridae > Amphiprion > Amphiprion clarkii. Next base: position 858,935 of record CM049579.1, on the reverse strand, counting down.
GAAATATTTGCTAAAAATACACATATTAAATGTTAAATACACTAAATGTTGTGCTGATTAAGGAAAAATGCTGTCATGTTTATAATAAGTCACACAAAACTTTATTTTATATAGTATTTTCATGTAAATTTTCAAATTTTTAAAGGTTTTTTTTGCAGTGAAATATGGAATGAAGCACATTTTTTAACCCTAAAATCAACAACATCAATATGTTTCTTTACTGTAAATGACTGTAATTTTACAGGAGCGTTCTGGTCACAGCTGCAGGAATTTTACCGTAAAAAGAACATTTAAAAAAAGAAAAGAGAAGAGCGTTGTGGTTTTTCTTACCTCCTCCACCAGCTGCAGCATACGACGAGTGCTCTCTAGTGACTGTGGAGGAAGACAAGGACACCATTAGTGTTCAGTTTTAATCATCCTGAAAGCAAACATCTCCTCAGTTACACACACACAAGAAAAAAAGGCAGGAAATGTGTTCATCCAGTCGAGCCTGAATCAAAACAGAGTGGAGTCAACGGAACAATCAGCGGGACACGAGAAGGATCGATGTCTGACGCCGATCCACACCAACTCCACATGAACTCACTCAGACCGACCGACCGACCGACCGACCGTCTGCAGACTCAGGGCTGAATATTCTCAATGAACCTTTCTGACAAGTTTATTTCCATGCAGTCAGTCCACACAGGAGCAACAGCGTGAATCCTACCAATAAAAAGAACTAGATTTAATAACAAAAGGAGGCTTTGATGCTCTTCCTCTCTCCATCTCTTCTTCTCTGTGTCTATTATCAGCATTAATTCTTTCATTTAAGTTTTCATTAGTAACAAACAGCATTAAAAAATAAAAAAAAAACATAAAAACAAAACTGTCACAAAAAATGATCCAAAATGACATGAAAATGATCCCAAAGACACAAAAATGATCCAAAATGACATAAAACCTGTTGAAAATGACTCAAAAAATTTCCAAAATGACTCAAAAATTGTCCAGAATGATTTGAAATGATCCATAATTACAGAAAATGTGTCCAGAATGACATGAAATTTGTCCTAAATGACTTGGAAATCATCCCAAAGTCAGAAATCGATCCAAAATGATGAGAAAAGATCCAAGTTGACATAAAACTTGTTGAAATTGACAAGAAAATTGTCCAAAACTCCTCAATGAAATTGTCCAGATCAATGTATAACTGAAGGACTTCTGAAGTCCGTGGGATATATCTGCATACATTTTGATTAAAAGTAATAAAACTAATGTTTTTATGTTCATTATGATCATGTCTTTACAAATTCCATAATTATTTATTATGGAAACAATCATTTATTAATAAAAATGACTGGATATCACTAAAATGTCATCTAAATAACGTCTGAATTTAATACCAGCCACCTTCTAATGAGCTAAACAATAATAAAATGAGCTGATTCAGAAATAGTTTGGATTGTGTTCTTTTATTAAGCTGAGATAATCATGACAGATATTTCTTTGTTGGTTATATATCACACTTTATATGGAAAATTACAAATTAAATCTCTTTCCACTGAGTTCCCCGTTAGAGAAACACCTGTCCAGGAAGTGTTAATTCCAGATCACATGACCTGCTCACTTTGGTTCTGTTTTGGTCATTTTCAGTCCGTTTGTGATAATTGTAGGCGTTTTGTGGTCATTTTGCAATTTTTGTAATTATTCTGTGTCTCATCATTTTGTATCTTTATATGATAATTATCTGTCTCACTGAGTCATTTTGTGGTTTTCTGTGGTCATTTTGTGTCATTTTTGAGTCTTTTTTGGTCATTTTGTTGTTGTTTCTTTGTCAGTTTGTGGGTCTCTGTGATCATTTCTGGTTATTATCAGTCTGTTTGTGGTGTTTTTGTCTCTTTTTATGATAATTTCGTGTCTCATTGAGTCATTTTGTGTTTTTCTGTGGTCATTTTGTGTCATTTTATAACACAAAATAACAAATTGTGTCCAAATCTGTGTCCCAGAAATCATTTTCCACTAAGTTCCCCTAAGTGTGTTAATTCCAGATCAGATGACCAAAATGATGCAGAGAAGATACGCGGTGACCATGAAAAAAAAAACTCAAACAAACAAACAATTACGTATCAGTTTTACATGTCATGAATATCATATCATAACAGAAAAGCCTGCCACATGCAACTAGTTTTCCTTGGGACGTTGTTTACCCTGGCGATCATATTCTCAAAAGCAACTCTGTCATAAGCTGAAAACATTCTGCAAATTCTGGCCTACAAGGGCTCTTCCAAGCCCATAAAATGGCTCTGGCTGCTACCATACAGCCTGGTAAAAGCAGTCTAAGACACTTATCTCCTGATAGATATAGCTGTGGTGATTCTGGTGGAGAGAGTTGATCTTTTCAGTATCATCTGTCTATTATTAGCAAGCGTGAAGCTGCAGTCGTGCGATCTCGTCTTTTTAAAGCGCCACAGCTTCGCCTCGCTGGTCGTCCGGAGCGCTGATCAGATCTGAGCTGCCATTTCCGACGTCTTTTTTCCTCCTCTGCTGCTTTTCAACTCATCTGCCTCTTTCTGTGTTCTTTCATCTCTCAGTTTCTGTTTCATTGACGTCTTCTGTCTGCTCCGGCCTGTTTTCTGATCTGAAACGTCTCTGCTCTCTCCACATCTCACAACCAAAACTCTTATTCCTATCCGCCATTTTGTGCGTGCCCCTACGCTCATGCGTGTGTGTGTGTGTGTGTGTGTGTGTTGTGTGTTTAATATTCTGCTCAGCTGTGCCGCTGTGAGTCATACATGAAGCTGGAGGGGCGTGGGCTGATCTGCTCTGGGCCATGACGGAGACTTTTAGCTGCACACACACTCACGCTCCACACGCTCCACACGCTCCACACGCTAACTCACACGCTAACACACACACTCACACGCTAACACGCTCCACACGCTAACTCACACGCTAACACACACACTCACACGCTCCACACGCTAACTCACACGCTAACACGCTCCACACGCTAACTCACACGCTAACATGCTCCACACGCTAACTCACATGCTAACACACACACTCACACGCTAACACGCTCCACACGCTAACTCACACGCTAACACGCTCCACACGCTAACTCACACGCTAACATGCTCCACACGCTAACTCACATGCTAACACACACACTCACACACACGCTCCACACGCTAACTCACACGCTAACACACACACTCACACGCTAACACGCTCCACACGCTAACTCACACGCTAACACACACACTCACACGCTAACACGCTCCACACGCTAACTCACACGCTAACACGCTCCACACGCTAACTCACACGCTAACATGCTCCACACGCTAACTCACACGCTAACTCACATGCTAACACACACACTCACACACACGCTCCACACGCTAACTCACACGCTAACACACACACTCACACGCTAACACGCTCCACACGCTAACTCACACGCTAACACACACACTCACACGCTCCACACGCTAACTCACACGCTAACACACACACTCACACACACACTAACACACACACTCACACGCTCCACACGCTAACACACACACTCACACGCTCCACACGCTAACTCACATGCTAACACACACACTCACACACACGCGCCACACGCTAACTCACACGCTAACACGCTCCACACGCTAACTCACACGCTAACACACACGCTCCACACGCTAACTCACACGCTAACTCACACGCTAACACACACACTCACATGCTCCACACGCTAACACACACACTCACACGCTAACACACACACTCACACACACGCTAACACACACACTCACACGCTAACACACACACTCACACGCTAACACACACACTCACACACACGCTAACACACACAGTCACACGCTCCACATGCTAACACACACGCTAACACACACTGACACGCTAACACGCTCCACACGCTAACACACACGCTAACACACATGCTAACACACACGGTAACACACACACTCACACGTTCCACACGCTAACTCACACGCTAACACACACAGTCACACACTCCACACGCTAACTCACATGCTAACACACACTCACACGCTAACACGCTAACACACACACTCACATGCTAACACGCTCCACCTGCTAACACACACGCTAACTCACACGCTCCACACACTAACACACACACTCACACGCTAACACACACGCTGACACACACAGTCACGCGCTCCACACGCTAACACACACGCTGACACACACAGTCACACGCTCCACACGCTAACACACACACTAACACACACACTCACGCTAACACACACGCTACACACGCTAACACACACACACTGTTTTTTTTGTACAGAACATGCTCATGAGAGTCCACTTGTGTCATGTGCACAAACACATGCTGGAGATGTTATGTAAAGCCACATGCAGGTACACAAACAGACAACATGCAAACATCCGTGGCCTGAGGCAGGGAGTAGCATGGTGCTGCCATTTCTATTATTATGCATTAAAGACAACAACACATGCACCATGAGACCACATTTAAACTCCCAGTGTCAGAAAACTGATCCTTGTTCTCTATTTTACTGTATATCTATATTTTTGTGGTTATTTCAGAGTCTGATTCACATTCAAGATCCAGATGCAGATCAGAGTTTTTGTCACATGTTCATGTAAGTAAGGGTCAGCAGTGCAGCAGTGGCTGTGGGCTAAATATATATGAATTATGGTGTTAATAATATTATGTTCTTTCATTGGTACATTTACACAAAGTCTGGTCTGGCTCCCAGTGTTTGTGTGGAACCTTTGCTGGATGTTCCTGTACCTCTATGGACACTCCTAGTCGCCCCACAGCGTCCGATAAATGTATTATTTCTGCCGTACCTCTCCTCTTTTGTTCATGTATTCAGAAGGAGAGGAGCCCAAGTTTATAAGACGGACAATTTTGTATGTTTTTTGTCTACCATAAAGGATAAAAAATAAACGGAGATCGCCTCCAGAGGGATTTATGTGTCAGCGAGACCATCACAACGTAGAGAAGGAAGCCGTGAGTTCCACTGATACAATACAGGATGAGCAGTGAAATAAACAGCGGCTGTTCTCAAGGCTGGACAATAAGACATTATAAAAGACAAATCTGTAGAAAACAATACAGAAGCGTTAGAAATAATGAGGCAGAGATCTTAGAGTGCAGTGTGTGTTTGCATAGACCTCCATGTTATCAACATTGGTCCAGTGTGCTGCAGAACAGATGAGGTGTTATACTTTAGATCTGAGCTCGTATTGATGCATCAGATCCCTGCAGTACGTTTGCATAAATGCATGCACTACATCTGCAGCCATCGCTGCTCTCACCTCGTCGGCCAGCTGGTCGGCGCGTTGCTGCATGTCTGACAGCTCATTGCGCATGTCTGCATCATCTGCCATGGCTGGATGTGGGGGGTGGAGAAGGTCTCCAACAGGGAAGAGAAGATTCTAGTGGGAATCCGGGGAGGGCTGGAAAAGAGAGAAAAAACAACTGTTAGGAGATGATGCAGTGAAAACAGCTACTGAGGTGTAAACGGTGTCGAGGCGACAGATAACAGGATGATCTGAAACCAATGAATGAACATGCAGCCGTGATCACATCCAGGATTCAAACCAGTGAAATCCAACCTCTGAGCAGGTGCTTCTAGTACATCGATGGGCCACAACCGCTACGCTGACGGGCCATTAAAGACTTACTTGCATTTTCTAACGAACTGAATTCAACCCCAATTCATCACATAAACTCCTGTTTGTCGTTTAAACTCACATCCATCCATCAGCGTCATGTCAACTCGCCCTTGATCAAGGTGATTCCTGCCTCCTGCATGTTCATCTACACAACAGCAGCCACTAAAAGCTACACAATGGAAAATGTATTCCAGGGAGGCAGGAAGAAAAGAGCACGTCATGCAAAAAAATATGTAACTAGATGACGTTTATATTTCTAAAAGTCACACAATGACAGACCAGAAGGCGTCCAGTAGGCATCTGCGGTGTGTTTACTGCTGCAGGTGGAATAATGAGGATTAAGATGCTACAGCAGCAGCATGGTTGGTTTGGTAGAGGATGAATGGAGCCTCAGACAGAAGAGGATTATCCACAGACACACATAAACAGCCTGTTAGCTGTTATCCTCCCCTCTGCAGGTCAGGAGAGGCTGGAACCAAACCGGCTGGACATCATCTCCACATGTAGGATCACTGCTCTGAAGACCATCAGAAGACATCTGATGAGTCGGAGATTATCAGACGGACACCAGACGTCCTTGAATACCAGCAGATAAGATGACAAATTAATTCAACCATTTAAAAATCTAATATAAATCCTTCCCACAGTTTTCTGGAGAAGCAATAAATCCTGCTAGAATGACGGCCTTTTACCGCCCGGGGGGGAAATAATAATGGACGACTGTTTATTCTGAAAAGACCACATGGATGCAGTTAAATCTTCACTGAAATGACACGGAACGAAATGAACAGCAGCCCTACTGAGAGTCAACTCCATAAAGACTCTTCTGGTTGTTTTGGAGCCAATAAAAACACTTCTTCTTTCCATCTTTTAGCTGCTTGTTTTGGTTTAACGGCTCACAGTTTTATTATTTTGGCTCAGACACGTGGTTTCATCAATAAGCTCCATAAAGCTGCTGTATACCTGCACAAAACCATACAGGACACAGGAAAAGGTTTACTCAAAGGTTCGTTATAATGCTCGTAAATTAGACGGTGAAAAAGTGTCAAACCATGACAGCAAAAATCTGTAAACTCTAAAACAGTTTGATGCAGTTTATATGACACTGAATCACCTTAACCCTCCTGGGTTCCACATTCATCCCAGTCTGATCTCCAGTGGACCAGTAAAACCACAGCAGAATACTGCTTAAATGTTCACATTTAAGCAATCATCTTTTTACAAAACAGTGTCTACAAAGGAACAAGTCAGACAAAAAAAGTTAAAGCAACAAAAAAATGGACAAACGACAAAAACAAGACAAAAAAATGACACAAACAAGACCAAAAACGACTAAAGTGAGAAACAAAACAGAAAAAAGTAGACTAACAACACAAATGAGACAAAAAAAACACAAGACAAAAACATGAGACAAATGACAAAAGTCTGAAAAGTTGTTTTAAATTTATAGTTTTACTAATTTATAATCTGCAGTTAATGTCTTCTCTGGAATTTCTACACTTTGAGGGCCGGACTGGACCCTCTGGAGGACCACTTTTGGCCCACAGGCCTCATGTTGGACACCCCTGCTCAAGAGAATCACAGTTTCTGACAATAAAATAGTGAACTGAGGACAGATAAATCCTCTCCACCACCACGAGGAAAACAAAACCCAACACTAAAGCTTTCAGGTAGATCCTCTAAAGGGTGAAAGTCTCAGACAGACGTCTTCACCCAGATGGACGTGTCTCATCCTGGACCAGGTCCTCCATCAGATGGACGTGTCTCATCCTGGACCAGGTCCTCCATCAGATGGACGTGTCTCATCCTGGACCAGGTCCTCCATCAGATGGACGTGTCTCATCCTGGACCAGGTCCTCCATCAGATTGACGTGTCTCATCCTGGACCAGGTCCTCCATCAGATTGACGTGTCTCATCCTGGACCAGGTCCTCCATCAGATGGACGTGTCTCGCCCTGCTGATGGTGGACCAGTCTGTCTCAGAGGTCCTCCATCAGATGGACGTGTCTCATCCTGGACCAGGTCCTCCATCAGATGGACATGTCTCATCCTGGACCAGGTCCTCCATCAGATGGACATGTCTCATCCTGGACCAGGTCCTCCATCAGATGGACGTGTCTCATCCTGGACCAGGTCCTCCATCAGATTGACGTGTCTCATCCTGGACCAGGTCCTCCATCAGATGGACGTGTCTCGCCCTGCTGATGGTGGACCAGTCTGTCTCAGAGGTCCTCCATCAGATGGACGTGTCTCATCCTGGACCAGGTCCTCCATCAGATGGACGTGTCTCATCCTGGACCAGGTCCTCCATCAGATGGACGTGTCTCATCCTGGACCAGGTCCTCCATCAGATGGACGTGTCTCATCCTGGACCAGGTCCTCCATCAGATGGACGTGTCTCATCCTGGACCAGGTCCTCCATCAGATGGACGTGTCTCATCCTGGACCAGGTCCTCCATCAGATGGACGTGTCTCGCCCTGCTGATGGTGGACCAGTCTGTCTCAGAGGTCCTCCATCAGATGGACGTGTCTCATCCTGGACCAGGTCCTCCATCAGATGGACGTGTCTCATCCTGGACCAGGTCCTCCATCAGATGGACGTGTCTCATCCTGGACCAGGTCCTCCATCAGATGGATGTGTCTCATCCTGGACCAGGTCCTCCATCAGATGGACGTGTCTCGCCCTGCTGATGGTGGACCAGTCTGTCTCAGAGGTCCTCCATCAGATGGACGTGTCTCATCCTGGACCAGGTCCTCCATCAGATGGACGTGTCTCATCCTGGACCAGGTCCTCCATCAGATGGACGTGTCTCATCCTGGACCAGGTCCTCCATCAGATGGACGTGTCTCATCCTGGACCAGGTCCTCCATCAGATGGACGTGTCTCGCCCTGCTGATGGTGGACCAGTCTGTCTCAGAGGTCCTCTACGTTTGTCCAGAGACGTTCACAACAGCATCTGCTAGTTCCACAATCAGCAGCACAGTAAAATACTAGATTGTTTATTGTTCTTTTGTGGTTTTGTGTCTCATGTTTGTAATATTTTGTTTTGTTTTTCTTGTTTTTTGTCTGACGTGTCGTTTTGTTTCTGGTGTTTGTCGCTTTGTGTTTCCTTTTTGTCTCGCTTGTGTTTGGGTTACAATTTTTGTCATTTCATGTTTTGCTTTATTCGTTCTTTCATGCACCGTTTTTGTTGTTTTGTGGGTTTTTTTGCCTTGCTTATGTCGCTTTGGAATTTTTTCTAAATATTCGTCTTTTTGTTTTGTTTCGCATCGTTTGTCTCATATTTTGTCATTTTTTTCTCGTTTTTGTCGTTTTGTGTCTCGTTTCTGTAATATTTTGTGATGTTTTCTTGTCTTTGTCTGACTTTTGTCGTTTTGATCACACAGTAAAATCCTATATTGTTCAGTTCCAGATAGCTGTGACTATAATCAGGAGTTGTGGTTATTTCTAGGTTATTCTGCTGTGGTTTTACTGGTCCGGTCCACTGGAGATCAGACTGGGATGAATGTGGAACCTGGATAAGATGAGTTGGACTCTCCTGGTCTACACAGATCCATCTGATTCAGTCACAGACGTCCTCAGATCAGCAGCTGCATCCTAATGATGAAGTTCAGAGGAGCTTTTCTATGTTCTATCTGAGCTGCATTTCTACAATCTGAGTCTCCCAGCTCTGGTTTTCCTGCATCGCTTCACATCAGCATCGGCCATGTTGGGTTACATAAAGCTCTCAGTGGTCAGTGCAGCTCAGCTTAACGTCTGAATCAGAAACACTTCCTTAGAGGGAAGAAACGGCTTCATCATCATCCTCATCCTCATCCAGCCTGTCTGGTTACGTAACCAAATTCAGGCAATTAAGTTTTAACTGTCCAAGCTGACCTTTTACTTTATTACAGCTTCACATTTCAGCTCCGGAACCGGTCTGTCATCAGGTTCTCTCAGGAATAAATGGAAAACACAGAGACAGGCTTCTGGGGTCAGTATAGACCAGGAGACTCAAATCCATCATAGTCCAGGTTCCACATTCATCCCAGTCTGATCTCCAGTGGACCGGACCAGTAAAACCACAGCAGAATAACCTAGAAATAACCACAACTCCTGATGGTTCCTTTGTTTTAGTGCAAGAACGTTCACATTAAAGGAATTATCTTTTACAAAACATCATGAACAACATGAAATTTCTGAAGAAAAATAAGCGCATTTTAAACAACATTCATCCTCAGTTTATCATTTCCACATTACAACTTCCAGATCACAGAGTGTCGACAAAGAAACACAACATTTAGTCACCTGGAACTGAACCATGGAGGATTTACTGGATGATTAAAACAACAAATTGGATTAAAAAAACTACAAAAACAAGACAAAATATTACAAAATCGAGACACAAAACGACAAAAAATGAATGACACGAAAGAAAACTAAAATTTGACAAAAAAGTTACAAAACAACAAAAAAGTGGACAAATGACAAAAACGAGACAAAAAATGACAAAAGCGACAAAAAACGAGAAAAACATAGATAAACACCACAAGCGAGACAAAAAGGATACACAAAACAACAAAAACATGAGACAAACGACAAAAATCTGAAAAAAAAACAAGACAAAATATTACAAAAATTAGACACAAAACAATAAAAGAACAATGAACAATCTAGTATTTTACTTTCTGATCCAAACAACTTGTCATGGTCTAGAAATGATTTTAAATTTATAGTTTTACTAATTTACAATCTGCAGTTAATGTCTTCTCTGGAATTTTTCCACTTTGAGGACCAGATTGGACCCTCTGGAGGACCACTTTTGGCCCGCGGGCCGCATGTTGGACACCCCTGCTGTAGAAGTTCTGGTGAGTTTCTTTTAGTAGATTTTTGTACAACTTTGGGTTTAATACCTGCTAAACATGCTATATTTGTCTACTAGCCATGCATATTTTCTATATTTGTGCATCTTTACAGGTATCTGGACTCATCAGGCTTCAGAAAAACTGACTAATTAGAGCCAACGAGCACCAAATCTGACTGTTTCTCAGATTTTTAGCTGTAAATGTGGTGCTGTTTGTGTCTGATTCCCTGATGTGGAGCGATAAAGCCACGTTTTAGCTGCTGTTAGCAGGTAGAGATGATCTGACGGCGTTGAACAGCTTCAGAGAGAAACCACTCCAGAGATCAGACTGGTGACCTAAGAGTTAGAGACTCTTTAACCAGAAGCTGCTCCATCAACCATGAAATGGACAAATCTGTCTGGAGATTCCCTTCTGATTAAACGTTGGTCGCCACATCTGAGAGATGCTGAATTTTTAATTTACTCACAGAGAATCCTTTGGCTGTCAGCAGATTTTGGAGGAGAAGTCAAACTTCTGGCTGGTTCTGATGTTCTGTAGCGTTTATTCACATGTTCAACATAATGCATGTGGTAAATACATTGATCTGCTGCTCCCGTCTACTGCATGTTTACTCAGTTAGAGGGGATTTTGTGTTTAAATAGGCCTGGTAATGTGTATTTATGCAGCTTTAACCCTGTAAAACCCACTGCTGCAGAAATACACAAGTTTTACTTTTATATATGTATATATACAAAAATATATATTTGCTCATTTTTCTATATTTGTTTTCTATATTTTTTTCTTTCTTGTTTTTTTTGCTAATTTTCTTCTATATTTAGGTTTGCATATTATTATTATTATTATTATTATTATTATTATTATTATTATTATTATTATTATTATTATTATTATTATTATTATTATTAAGTTTTATTTTTTGCTGTTTTTTCAATATTTGGGTTTATATATATATATATATAAAATCTTTAGTTTTATTTATTTTTGCTCATTTCTTTTATATTTAGGCTTATTTATTTATTCATATTATTTTTATTATATTTATACTATTTAGTTTTGTTTTATTTTTTGCTATTTTCTTCTACATTTGGGTTTATTTTATATATATATATATATATATAAATAAAACTAATTTTTTGTTATATTTTATTTTTTGGGTCTTACAGGGTTAAACTCCAGGAACAGAAGAGCATCCAAGTCTCTAGCACCAAATTATTGCAAAGTTCAGAAACTCCTGATCTAACTGACTTAGAAAACAGGATTCTTTTGCATCTTGTTGAACCACAGCTGATGTGCTCCAGACCAGCAGTAAGAAGAAGCCGCTATGCTGCCCACTTCTCACTTCATGTTGTTTTCGGTACACTATAGTATTCCTGCTATACTCTGTGTAATCTTTGCAGAATCTTTTCAGATAAATGTGATGCATATTTCCCTCCATCTGCTGGTATAAGCAGCGCTATAGAGGCTGAATCTGTTCTGTAATTAACAGAACCCACCAAACATCTGCTGCACAGGTGGCTCAGAAGGTCCCGTCGCTAACATGAGGACTGAAGAATAATCACTCCTATGTCCTCTGGCAGACGGGCAACACACAGGATTTTTACTAAAACTAAAAGTGCACAATGTAAGGATCATAGAAAAATGATGCCATTGATGTTCAGACTGATCCACTCTATACATGTAGACATGAAACTCTGTCCGGGTCTAAAACCTCCCAGGAAAATGAAGGTTAAATCTGTTAAAAACAAGCAGAGCAGTTGTGGAAACTCTAGTTGGTTGAAGAAAAAGAAGGAAAAGAAGAAGAGTGATGAAAACTGAGGTGATCTCAAGTAAACAGCAGCCACTTTAAGCACATTCTGCATGTCATGTTGGTGCATTTTCAGCTTTTCAAGCTAATATTTCAGGTCAGAAGAAGGAGGTCAGCAACACATGAGATACTAAAAACTGCTCCCAGATAACAGATATTTCAATGTGTTTTCCTGATGCCAGGCTGTAGGGTTCTAAACTGACAGTAAGTTGGCATCATTGGTGGGTGGAGAAAGGATGAATCCAAACCCTCCTCTGTTCATGGTCGCTCCTCCACCTCCTTCACCTCCTTCACCTCCACCTCCTTCATCTCTACCTCCTTCATCTCTACCTCCTTCATCTCCACCTCCTCCACCTCCTTCATCTCTACCTCCTCCACCTCCTTCACCTCTACCTCCTCCACCTCCTCCACCTCCTCTCCATCCTGCGTTACTCTAACATTTATGGTGGGAAAGGTTGAGCAGTGTGTCACCTGAAGTCAGCAGGGAGGCAATAAAGAGCAGCAGAATGAGAGGGATGTTATTAAAATGCTGTGAACAGACAGGAACCCTTCCAGGAACCCTTCCAGGAACCCTTCCAGGAACCCTTCCAGGAACCCTTCCAGGAACCCTTCCAGGAACCGTCCCTCTATGCAGGTAAACAGGAATATCCACGCTTTATGACTTGCAGGTTGCCCTGAGGACCGAGGCAGAGGGAGGTTTACTGATCAGCAGCATGATTTAAATTATGGCACGAGAGAAAAGGTGCAGTAAAACGTGATGTACGACTTCAAGGCAATTACAGGAGGAAACCCAAGCTTCTGTCAGTGGGATTTGTACAATATAATGTTGATTTTTTTCCTTTCTACAATGCAACTAAACACAAAAAGTGGATTTACAGTCATTATTAGTACAAAATGGACCTTTTTCTGTCCTATTTTTGCACCAGGTGTCAGAGAGAGAGGATGCTGCAGTGTTTTGTTGTTCTCATGGTGAAGGAAACAGCAGATCTATGACTTTGATTCTAATAGATGTGTCTGTCTGTTGCCATTTTGAGCTGCAATAACAACCACTAATACCTGTATTTATGTACTGGACTACATAAATACAACTTTCATGAATGTTTAATGCATGTTTGCAGCTGTCAGTCGCCGTGTGTTCTACCTGCACAGTGGCATCGCCATGGGAACAATAACTAAAAGGTATGAAGATGCCCTTATTTCCATTTCCTGCCTGTTCCCCCCCAGGAGAGCTCCATATTTCATCCCCTGTCCAATCACATTCCAGCTGGAGAAGATTACCAGCCCCCACCAGCTGCTCTGCATCAACACTCGCTCCTTCCTTCGCCTTTAATATCTCTCCTTTTACCGCCTTTACTCTTATTTCCTTGGTGTAAAAAGTAAACCTGAACCGGATCACAGCTGCTAAACCACCAGATTCAGTCACCAAACACACAGAATCAAGTGTATCATCAGTAAAACTAGAACTTAAAGCTGAAAATGTTCCTTTTTACAATGCAATTCAGTACAAAAAGTGGATTTAGCGTCATTGTTAGTGCAAAATAATAAATAATAAAGCCCTTTTATTGCGCATTTTTGCTTCAGCTGCCTAAGAATCACGCACATCATCAATAAATCTAGAAACTAATGCTGCAAATGTTCCTTTCTACAATGCAACTAAACACAAAAACTGAATTTACAGTCATTAATAGTACAAAATAGACCTTTCATGGCCTAGTTTTGCCTAAGTAGCCTAAGAATCGAGCGTATAATAAGTAAAACTACAACCTAATGCTGCAAATGTTTCTTTTCACAATGCAACTAAATACATAAAGTGGCTTTACAGTCAATATTGGTACAAAATAGAGCTTTTTATGGGCTATTTTTTGCAGCCTGAGAGAGATGATGCTGCAGTGCTTCGTGGTTCTCGTGGTGAGAGAAACAACAGATCTTTGTTTTTTATTCTAATGCAAGTGTCTCTGCATGTCGGCTGCCATTTTGTTTGCTGTCCAGCATCACTTTCAGACGCTGCATCTCTGCATCAAACACATCTTTTCTCTTTAAACCACGGATCTGTCGTGGATGTAAGGGATTGAAAATAGCATGAAGTAGTTGCGAGGCATCAGTCAGAGGATCGTTTTCTGCTCTGCTGCTCAAACTCAACACGAGACGACACGAAGCTGAGATTGAAATGAAACTAAGGCAGAGTTTATGCTGCAGTAAATAGATTTAAAGGTCATCTGTGGGCCTGGGACTTCAAAAGTAGCCATCCAGATAAATGAGGACTGTAAAAAAGTGAAGCTCTTGTGTTCTTATCATGAAGATTGCAGCGATGGAGTGGGAGTTTCTTTTGAAAAATTCCATTTGGCTGCAGATGAGATGTGAAATTATATCATCAGCAGCCATTTTGGGGCTGAGAAGAGCAGGAATTGTGCAGCAGACAACGCCGTTTTCTCTCCACGTCTCCGCTGAAAGCCTTTTTGTTTGGAGGTTTTCAGCACATTACTGTCGTGACAATAAGATGACGTTCCCTTCCAGGAAGAGCAGCTGTGACGGAACGTTACAGCTGCAGCTCAGGAGTTCAGCATTAAGAGGCGAGGCGACATCCCAGCGGCCCGCTCAGCACAGAATGGCATGCATTAATAACCCGAGAGGGTTAGAAGATATAATGTGGCACAGTGGAGACGAGCTACAGGCAGCTTTAACCCTCCTGTTGTTTTCATTTACAGGCTGAAAACATTCAGAAAAAAATCCCCCAAATTTCTGAAAACTTCAGGAAGAAAACTCCAATAATTCCTTAAAAGTTTCCCTTAAAAGTTTTATTTAAAAAAAAAAAAAAAAATCCTCCAAATTTGGCAAGAAAATCTTCTAAATATTTTCAAAAAATGAGTAAAAATCTTCCAAAAAAATCCTAAAAATATCTGAAATGATTCCATATATATCAGTAAAACTTCTGATATTTTCTTTAAGAACATTCACATAAAAATCAACCAAAATCCAGCGAATTTCACTGGATTTTGATTGATTTTTATGTGAATATTCTTAAGAAACGTTTGTAACATTTCTGTTTTTCCACCAAATAATGTTCAAAGATTTCCTAAAAATGTTGAAAACGTGGACATCAGAAGTTTCACTGTGAAAATATATACTTTTTCCACATTTCCAAACTTTAAAACGGGTTAATTTGACCCGCAGGACGACATGAGGGTTAAACAGACATAATATGGGTTTATTTTGATTTACTGATGGATTGAAATGCTTATTTATTATTAGATGGTGTCATTTTATGGCTCTATAGTGACTCGGACAGACAATCATAGCAGCATGATCAGTATGTTTTTATGAGGGCTCAGATTGGATGTCATGACGCTGAGGTGGTCTGACCATGAATCATTTCATCCTGACACTCCAGGAAAGAATTCCAATATGTTTGTATGTCATAATCCTCAAACATGTGCCAGAAAGGAGAGCCCTGCATGTGAATGAGGACGTTCCAGTCCGATATTCTGCTGCAGCGCTGCGAAAACGCATCAGGAATCCATCCTCTGCAGTGGGATTAAATGTTTCCTGCTGGGGATTCCATCAAACACGCAGATATAAAAAGGACATCTGCTGCATTTTTCACCCGGAGAGCCTCTGCATCCCGCCGCCCTGACGTTTATTACATCGTAAAACAAGAGAGGCTGCGTCTCTAATTCAGAACAGGCTGCAGAGGGTCGATCGTTGCTCGTACGTTCATCTGCAAACAGCCTCTCCGATCTGAAAGCTGTGTTTTCCAGCTCTACTGTGGTGTTTGGCTCGTCAGATGTCGTCCTCCAGAACGTCACATCTGCTGCATCCACGTGGTCAGATCTGTGGCTGAGGGGGGAGAAAGCATGAATCCAAAGCCTCCTCTGTTCATGGTCACCCAGAGAGAGGCTGGAGGCTCACAGGCACACAATTCTACCCTTATTTTAGTCTCTTTTTCATTCATATCTGATGCTTGTGTACCTCCTCTGTCCTCAGCTTCCTCTGTAGCTTCAGATAAACACCTCAGCTGCACCAATGATACGTTCCTCTATTGCTCCTGTTTGCTTCCAAAGAGCTGATAAGAAGCAGCTCAGAGGGATGCAGGAGGCGACAGTCAGACTTGGATCACCCTCAGTCTATCTCAGGGGTGTCCAACATGAGGCCCACGGGCCAAAAGTGGTCCTCCAGAGGGTCCAATCCGGCCCTCAAAGTGTAAAAATTCCAGAGAAGACATTAACTGCAGATTGTAAATTAGTAAAACTATAAATTTAAAATCATTTCTAGACTATGACAAGTTGTTTGGATCAGAAAGTAAAATACTAGATTGTTCATTGTTCTTTTGTTGTTTTAATCATAAAGTAGAATCCTCTCTGGTTCAGTTCCAGGTGACTAAATGTTGTGTTCCTTTGTCGACACTCTGTGATCTGGAAGTTGTAATGTGGAAATGATAAACTGAGGATGAATGTTGATGAAATTGATTTTTCTTCAGGAATTTCAGGTTGTTCATGATGTTTAGTAAAAAGATAATTCCTGAAATGTGAACATTTTTGCACTAAAACACAGGAACCATCAGGAGTTGTGCTTATTTCTAGGTTCTTCTGCTGTGGTTTTACTGGAGATCAGACTGGACTGAATGTGGAACCTGGACTAAGATGAGTTTAAAGCCCTGCTCTAGATGGACATTAATGCCAACAAATTATGAATTTATTCCAACTCGCACAACAGAAATAGGATTTAACACAAGATGCTAAACATGACACTAAAATATTGTGCAAAGGGACAAAGTGGCTTCAACAGACCACCACTGACTGTAACGTATGCAGGGATCATACCGTCTAGCATGTGTTTTACTGTATAATGAAGCTGAAATGTGACCAATCTCTCATCACATGAACCAAACGGACGTCCTCTGAATCCTAAGTATCCGTTTCCATCGGGCTGTTCAGTGTAAAAGTGTTGCAGAAGCTGATCTGTACTCGTCTGCACTGCAGCACCATAAATTACACAACCCGACTGACCGACCGACCCACAGCAACACAACCAGAAAGCCACGGCTGCTCCTGGGTGGAAAGCGTGGTGTTTGCTCAGACTGTCCCTCCACCTGAACACACACGGCTCTGAGGGCGTATTCATGTTGACCCGAGCACATTAATGGATGACTTTCTGCTCCACTGGCTGAGGCGGACGATTTCTATACATGCTTTTATTGTGGAGACGCAGGCTTTAGAGGGGCTGGTTTACAGCACAATGACACAGTAGAAGTCCAACGCTGCGGTGAAAACGATCCGTCTGACAAACTGAAACGCTTTGCTTCATGTCCTCCACACAGAGATGATTACACTCCAAAATATCAGCTTGTTGTAGTAAAATGTGACACTGACAGTTTATTCCGGGGTTTATGTTGGTAAAAGCAGCTCTGATTTATGGCGACTGACCTCCAAAATACATACAGAGTCAATCACTTTAACAGCAGCTTCTCTCAGATATTTACGACGTTTTCTCTCAGAGCAGAAACACAATTTCTTCTGACAGCGTTTCCATTTCTCCTGCATCTTTTCCATCTCACTCCTGTCCCTCATTCCCTCCTTCTTCTAATCCTTTTCTCTCACTGAATTCCTCTCATTAATCAACAGAATGATACTGGAGCAACAGACAGAACAGACGGCAGGAAGATGACAGCAGAGTCCATCACATAACTGGAGAAACGTGACATTTAACCCTCCTGTTGTTTTCATTTACAGGCACCAAAAAATATAGTTTCCTTGTCTGAAAAAAGTCCAAAAAGTCAGCAAAAAAAATCCCCAAATTTCTGAAAATTCCAATAATTCCTTAAAAGTTTCCTTTAAAGGTTTTATTTTTTTTTTAAATTGCCCCAAATTTGGCAAGAAAATTCTTGTATATATTTTTTAAAAATGAGTCAAAATCTTCCAAAAAAATCCTAAAAATATCTAAAGTGATTCCATATATATCAGTAAAACTTCTGATATTTTCTTAAAAACATTCACATAAAAATCAACCAAAATCCAGCAAAATTCACTGGATTTTGGTAGATTTTTTTGTGAATGTTCTTAAGAAACATTTTTAACATTTTTTTCCACCAAAAAACTTTCAAAGATTTCCCAAAAATGTTGAAAGTTTTATTTTTAAAAAATCCCCCAAATATGGCAACAAAATTCTTGTAAATATTTTCAAAAAATGAGTGAAAATCTTCCTAAAAATCCCTAAAAATATATAAAATGATTACATATGTAATTTTTTTTGTCTAATTTTTGTGGTTTGTCCATTTTGTTTGTCCAAATCAACCAAAATCCAGCAAAATTCGATGGATTTTGATGGATTTTTTTATGAATGTTCTTAAATATTTTTAACGTCTTTTTTTTCCACCAAAAATGCTCAAAGATTTCCCCAAAATGTTGAAAATGTGGACATCAGAAGTTTCACTGAGAAAATACATATTTTTTCCACATTTTCAAACTTTAAACGGTCATTTTTGACCTGCAGGACAACAGGAGGGTTAAAGGTTGAAACCGTGGAGGACCTCAGTTCTGAAAAAAGCTTCAAAAAAGCATCGTTTTAGACATTAAATAAACTTTCAGCGGCTGTCAGGTCTTCTCTGTGAGAAGGTACGACTGAGGGAAGATAAATGAAGCTAAACGTAGAGAAGCAGAGCCTCTGAGCCCTGAGAGGAGCTCTGACGAGTAAGTCACAAACATTAAGAACTATTGAAGCGGCAACATGCTGTCAGAAGCATCCAGGTGCTGAAAATCTAGTCAAAATTCATAAATCCGAGCTCCAGCTGGTAAATAAAAGCACTGCGGCCTCCTCCCTCCATGCGCTGCTACAGCCTCCAGGCCTCAGAAGAGGACATTTTGTGTCTCTGTTGTTGTTTACATGCAGTAAAGTGAGAGTTCATCCTTTGGGAGCTGACTGGACACTAAAACACCCAACGCTGCCGTTCAACCTGACTCAGACATTCACCCTCCTGCAGCTCACATCTGCAAGAAACAAACAAACTTGACCCTTTTCTCCTCCTGGATGTTGGCGTTCTTCTGCCCTGCCCTGTTATTCTGGGAAGCATGCTTTTGTTTATGCTATATTTAAACACTAAAATCAGAGAAATAAGCGTCATGTTAGCTTGGCTTAAACTGCAAACAGCTGGAAATCTAACTGCCAGCAGCTGTGAAGCTAAATAATCAACATTTTACATCTACATTTGTTTAATCTGTAGTAAAACCTGCTGTTTCTGGTTATATAACATCACATCTTTTCAGTTTGGCTTTAACCCTCGTGTCGTCCTGTGGGTCAAATTGACCCGTTTCAAAACTTGAGAATGTGAAAAAAACATATTTTCACAGTGAAACTTCTGATGTCCACATTTTCAACCTTTTGGGGAAATTCTTCAACATTTTTTGGTGGAAAAAAAATGTTAAAAAAAGAAGTTTTTTAAAGAACATTCACAAAAAAAATCAACCAAAACCCAGTGAATTTTGTTGGATTTTGGCTGATTTTTTTCTGAATGTTCTTAAAGAAAATATTAGAAGTTTTATATATGGAATCACTTTAGATATTTTTAGGATTTCTTTGGAAGATTTTTACAAATTTTTTGAAAATATTTACAAGAATTTTCTTGCCAATTTTTTTTATTTTTTTTTCTTTTTAAATAAAACTTTTAAGGGAAACTTTTAAGGAATTATTGGAATTTTCTTCCTGAAGGTTTTGCAAATTTTCAGAAATTTGGGGAATTTTCTGCAGAATATCTGGATTATTTTCAGACAAGGAAACAATATTTTTTGGTGCCCATAAATGAGGACAACAGGAGGGATAAACATCCAGAATTTAAAGCGTTAATTAGCAGCTGGATTAGCCTGAAACTGAGCCTCCTTAGCTGAACCTGAGTTCTAATCTGAGTTAAATCAATCTACTGACTGAACTCTCAAACAGAAAGCAATAAAATGCAACATTAGCTGAACTTTATTAGTCATTTGTCTGTAAAAACATCCTCTCTCCCTGACGGCGGTAAAATATGATCTAACGTAAGAACGAGTCCCATCTGAGGCTGAAACCATCATTTCTTCCCAGCTACGTCCGTTAGGGAGGCTCAGGAATGAAAGTAGAGGCAGCAGTGGCTTTACACAGGAGGAAACAAAAGATCCGTAAAGGAAAAATAAGCAACAACTGGACACAACCTGTCCTCTGGTTCTGAACAACGAACCCACAACGGGTGAGACTCAGAGAGACAGAACAGCATGTCCAACCACCACAGGCAACCGTTCGGCTCATCTCAGAGCTTCTAATGCAGCACAACCAGCTCTGCTGAATCAGTGAGGAGGGTTTCATCATGCAGCGAAAACCTGACGGAGACAAAACAACCGCAGTCGGCTTCCAGTTCACACAGAAGAAGAGGAGGCAGGCAGTGGTTGGACTTTAAAAACGCCCTGCAGTAGAACTGCAGACGTTCATGGACGTATTTATCTATGTAGCCTGGATCCAGAAGCTTTAGTGACGCAGTGTGGGATAAAATGATGAATGCTGCTGTGTAATATCTACTAGAACATGTCCTTACTGGTGTTTTCTGCTTACATCTGATCTGTGCAACATTTCTAGTCAGTCTACAATCTGACATGTGCACTACTTCTGTAGGTTTGGGCTCATTTTTGCACTAAATTCATAATGTTTGGACTATTTCTGCTGCTGTAACGCTGTACATCTCCCTTTTCTTCTCTTATGAAACATCCACCATGTGACAGACCTTTTCTTCCAGACACCTGCTGATGGAAAAGAAGAAACAAAACACACCAAAAAAAAAATGTTCACAAGGTCTAATTAGGATCATAAACTTGAACTGTGTCGTTTCTTTTCAGCCCAGACCAGAGTGGAGGGTTTACTGTAGCATGATGTTAACCCTGGTGTCGTCCTGCAGGTCAAGCTGACCCGATTAAAAGTAGAAAATGTGGGGAAAAATAGATATTTTCACAGTGAGACTTCTGATTTCCACATTTTCAACATTTTGGGGAAATCTCTGAACATTTTTTTGTGGAAACAAAATCGAATTTCACTGGATTTTGGTTGATTTTTATGTGAATGTTCTTACAGAAAATATTAGAAGTTTTACTGATATATATGGAATCACTTTAGATATTTTTAGGATTTTCTGGAAGACTTTTATTCATTTTTTGAAAATATTTACAAGAATTTTCTTGCCAAATTTGGGGCAATTTTTTATTTTTATTTATTTTTTTAAATAAAACTTTTCAGGGAAACTTTTAAGGAATTATTGGAATTTTCTTCCTGGAGGTTTTGCAAATTTTCTGAAAATTGGAAAATTTTTTGCTGAATTTTTTTCAGACAAAGAAACAATATTTTTAGTGCCCATAAATGAGGACAACAGGAGGGTTAATATTCAGTTCAGACACCAGGGGAACGGCCTGTTGGAGCCTTTTAAACTCCACCGATTATCTCTGGAAGCTTTGGGTTCAAGAAGCTGGAAGCTGTTGGACCGGTACCTGCACCAAAACACGCAATGCGCAGCCGGAGAGCCGGCAGCTTCAATCAGAGCTCCATCTCCTGAAGGACGGCGTGGAGAGATGCCCCCGAGGAAGGAACAACGACCAGGGCATCTGAGAGGACCAATCAGCCGGCGGTGATGCTGCTGTGAGTCACCGTTGATCCAGAAAGCAGCTCTTTGACAGTGCAGGCCTCCACCCCTCCTCCTCTCTGCAGTCCAAACAGCTGCAGGACGGTAGCGGTCATGGAGGGGCATCCTCAGGGCTTCACTGGACCCACAGCCGGACAACCGCAGGACCAATCTGGTATCTAAAGCTTCGTCAAACTCACTAGGCTCTGCTGCATGTAACCCTGCTGTTAGATCTTCCTGCAGGGCTTCCAAACATCCAGTCACACCTCCAGTGGCAGCAGCTGTCAGACCATCAGCCATGTGGCAATTCCAGGTGCGCCACAACATCTAATCTGCCGCATCATCAGACCTCAGGGAGAGCAGCCAGCAGCCTCTGGGTTTCTGTTTCAGGTGCATCTCACTCTGAAAGCTTCAGATCAGCACATGTTCAGACTTTCAGCCTGAATCACGAGACAGCACGTGTTTGTGAGACTAATGCCCTGCATCACTCGCACGCTGCCGCACGTTTGCGCATGTGGAGCCCACTGTGCGCCACGCGTGATCGACGGACAGCGCGTGCGGGGCTCATTGACGGTCTGGTGCGTCGCCACGGAGACGGGAGGATGGATGGAGGAGAGAGGGGGGAGGACGTGTCGTAGTGCGGGTTTCACCACGGTCCTGCCCGGCGGCTCTTCTCCCCCATCTCCTCCCACCCTCCCACCCTCCCCCACCCTGATGCTGCCATCATGCCTCCGTCACGTAAAGGAAAAAACACAACATTCGCCCTGTGATGCACAGATACTGCGTAAAAGCCAGAAAGGAAAAAGGCAGCGACGCATTCACGGATCATGGCTCACCCTCTCCTCTCCTCTCCTCCTCCCCCTCTCCTCTCCTCCCCCTGTTTATAGCTGCTGCCCTCCTCCCTCCCTCCGACTCCACCATGGCGCAGTTTACTATGAAGCTACGAGACATTCTCTCAATCAAACCACCGCAATCAGCCTCTTTCCCGAGCAGCTGGGAGGCTGTTTTCCTCCCTTTTCTCCCCCTCTCTCCCCCTCCACACATTGATTCATGCTTCATCATCTCGCTGCGACATCAGTCAGCTCAGATCCAGAAGAAAAACAAGCCTCCTCCTCTCTAAAATGGCCGAGTCTACTCCCAGAAACACAACTAAATGCACATAGATGTGTTTAATTTCACCTCCGAGCTGCTCCTTCCTGCTTCTCTGCTGCTGTCCGAGTCCTGGAGGCTGAAAACGCCCACTGAGAATCTACGCATTCTAGCGCACCGCATCCATCCACTGCGCTGCGCTGCGTTGGAGATTTATCACCCAGGAGGTCACGCATCCCCATCCTCACCCCTTTTTACCATCTCCCCCACAATAAAGCCCTCAAATAATCACCCAAAAACAACCAAATGTCGCATAAACACCTCCAATGCGCAAAAACGAAACCAAACCGAACGGATAAAACGCGTAAAATGATTTAAAAAACGCAGGAATCCAGAAGGAGAGCGGTCTTACCTGCGCCTGGTGTCGGTGCCCCGCAGTCAGAATGGGAGGAAATGTCTGCTTCTACCAGCTAAGCGATCCCAGCCTCTCTGTGTATGATGGGATGCTGCTGCTGCTGCTGCTGCTGCTGCTGCTGCTGCTTCCTCCTCACTGCTGCTGCTGCTGCTGCTTCTGGAGGATGGATGGAGGATGGATGGATGGATGGAGGGGGGCTCTGGCAAAGATGGCGGACACTTCTGACGTCAGCAGCAGCTTTTAATAGATATCTGTCAGAGAGAGAGAGAGAGAGAGAGAGACTTCAAATAAAGTCTTTGTTATCAGGGCAGCTGCATGGATGAAGATCAGCGAGAGAATATTTTTGATTTTTTTTTCCTTTCGTGTGTTTCAGATCCCAGATATAGATTCAACAGATCAGCTTTTCCTTCATCAGTTCAGGATATCTGCTGTATCTTGTCTGAATTCAGTGTTTTGGTGAGATTTCTGCAGCCTCATAGGTGTTATTTCACTATGGCAACAGAATAAGAAGATAAAATGTGCACGTATTCTGGCCAAATTTGATCTGCAGAGTCACTGCTCCTGGTCTGTTCTGCTCAGACAGAATGCTGTCATGTAAAATCAAATCATTCAGACTGATGCACCATGTAAATGCAACATCATCTGCAACAATGCAAACCTTTATTTAGAAATTCTTCAAGCCCGGGCCTCATTATGTAAGCAGGCGTTTGTCTAATGAAGGTCTCACTCTGAAATGCTGCTAATGAATGTTTATTTTCTAGTCAGACAGAATGCAAGAATCCTGCAGGAAACTTCTAGATACACTTGTCCTTTTCCTACGTATGAAATAGAAGAGTAAGGTGTTCGTTAGTCTGTATATCGGTGATGTTATTCTCTAATTGTGTGTGTGTATATCGGTGATGTTATTCTGTAATTGTGAGTGTGTAGTGTGTATATTAGTGGTGTTATTGTCTAATTGTGTGTGTGTAGTGTGTGTAGTGTGTATATCAGTGGTGTTATTGTCTAATTGTGTGTGTGTAGTGTGTATATCAGTGGTGTTATTGTCTAATTGTGTGTGTGTAGTGTGTGTAGTGTGTATATCAGTGGTGTTATTGTCTAATTGTGTGTGTGTAGTGTGTATATCAGTGGTGTTATTGTCTAATTGTGTGTGTGCAGTGTGTGTAGTGTGTATATCAGTGGTGTTATTCTCTAATTGTGTGTGTGTATATCGGTGATGTTATTCTGTAATTGTGAGTGTGTAGTGTGTATATTAGTGGTGTTATTGTCTAATTGTGTGTGTGTATATCGGTGATGTTATTCTGTAATTGTGAGTGTGTAGTGTGTATATTAGTGGTGTTATTGTCTAATTGTGTGTGTGCAGTGTGTATATCAGTGGTGTTATTGTCTAATTGTGTGTGTGCAGTGTGTATATCAGTGGTGTTATTGTCTAATTGTGAGTGTGTAGTGTGTATATCAGTGGTGTTATTGTCTAATTGTGTGTGTGCAGTGTGTATATCAGTGGTGTTATTGTCTAATTGTGTGTGTGCAGTGTGTATATTAGTGGTGTTATTGTCTAATTGTGTGTGTGCAGTGTGTATATCGGTGGTAATGTGATTCTCTGATGGTGAGGTCTGAGGTTTACTCTGCTGCTTCTTCTATGTGTCCAGTCTCTCTGTGGTTTCCTCTGGATGCTCAGCAGGTTCATCACTGATTCTACATCAACTGGAGAAGGGAGTTTCTGTCTCTGAGTGTTTATAGTCCTGTGATGGACTGAATAAAGCTGATGGATTAATGGAGGTGAAGATCAACATGCATATTCCTGAATGATTCCTGAATGAGTTTCATCTACTTGCTGGAGGACTTCAGTGTCCCTGCCTGCACTGGAAACCTTCAGACTTTGATTTTTTACAGTGTATAAATGTTTAAATGTTCAGAAATTTAACTGTTCAGTTAAATATTGACAGTATGTAGTTTCTATTTATAGTTATTAAAATATAACTTATTTTAAATGAGCCTTGTTTGAACTCATGATGCTGTTTATACTGTTCATTTTTCTCTAGCTGTAGATTTAGATTATTAGTTTAATGTTCTATCCACCGCTATATATTCCTATATAAGTGTGTTTACACTGTAAAAGCTGCATATAAAACACGTTGCTGCTGCTTTTGCTCTTCTGGTTAGATTCTGAGCTGCATTTCATCGTCGTCTGTCGTCTCTAAATAAAGTTTATTCTAATCTAAAGTGACCTTCATCAGGACCTCCACTTTAGAACCACCTGCAGAGTCACTAACTTCTTTTAAATCACTTCTTAAACCCACTTTTATAGATTTGCTTTTATGTGAGGTTTACTTTCAGCTTTATTTAGTTTTAGTGTTTTATTCTGTATTCTGTCCTGTTTATTTCAGATGTTCTCTCTGGTTTTATTTGGCTTTTAGCTGCCTGGTTCTTTGGTGTGATGTCATCTCTCTAATTCTTTGATTCTCTGCTTTTTTAACTTTTAATTTTAACCCTCAATCTTGTTCTTTAATTTTCAAACTGTCTAGTTGACCTTGTTTGTTATGAATGCTAATCTAGCTAATTATTCATTTAATTTATTATCATTTTTATGATTTATTTTGCTCTGAATTATCATCTTCATCTTGTCTGATTGTCTCTGTGTTGCATGTTTTAACTGTAAAGCTCTTTGTGAACGCTGTCCTTTAGGCTGCTATAGAAATAAAATTATTATTATTATTTTAAACGAAACCTCATAAACACATCTTGGTCCTGCAATTCTTTTGTTAAAATGTTCCCATCTGGGGGAAAAAAAAATCCATAAAAAGTAGATGGATGTTGTTTGGAATGAGGTCCTTAAGTCAAGATTTTGTAGAACTCAGCGTCATAAACAGCAAAACATGACATTAAGACGTTTCCTCCTGTCAGTTAATGGAATAAAAATGTATTCTGACCTTGTGTAGAAGCAGTTTCCTCAGTTACAGCCCTGTAGGAACACAAACATCAGACGGCGGTCATTTATTTGTCATTTTAAGAACATTTATGCACATTCAGGTCTCACAGCTCCAGATAAAACATGCTAAACGCTAACCACACTGAGGGTTGAGATTTCTGATCCGTTACTGAGGAAACTCACAGAGAGACGGACTGATGTCTTCCAGCTGATGGTCCGTGGACTCGGCAGCGTGGGAACGTCCTCCCCTGTCCTCCTGTCCTCCTCTGTCCTCCCCTGTCCTCCTGTCCTCCTCTGTCCTCCCCTGTCCTCCTCTGTCCCCCTGTCCTCCTCTGTCCTCCTGTTCTCCTGTCCTCCTCTGTCCTCCTGTCCTCCTCTGTCCTCCTGTCCTCCCCTGTCCTCCTCTGTCCTCCTGTTCTCCTGTCCTCCTCTGTCCTCCTCTGTCCTCCTGTCCTCCTCTGTCCTCCTGTCCTCCCCTGTCCTCCCCTGTCCTCCTCTGTCCTCCTGTCCTCCTCTGTCCTCCTGCTTCTTGGCACCAGAACAAATGTGTCTTCAATCGCTCTGAAGCAAACCCATCCATCCATCCATCCATCCATCCATCCATCCATCCATCCATACACCGCTTAATCCTCACTAGGGTCGCGGGGGGGGTGGAGCCTATCCCAGCTGACTCAGGCGAAGGCAGGGGACACCCTAGACAGGTCGCCAGTCTGTCGCAGGGCTACATACACAGACAAACAATCACTCTCACATTCACACCTACGGGCAATTTAGAATAATCAATTAACCTCAGCATGTTTTTGGACTGTGGGAGGAAGCCGGAGAACCCGGAGAAAACCCACGCATGCACAGGGAGAACATGCAAACTCCATGCAGAAAGATCCCGGGAAAGCCGGGACGCGAACCAGGGATCTTCTCGCTGCAAGGCGAAAGTGCTAACCACTACACCACTGTACAGCCCCCTGAAGCAAACCTGTCTGCTATATTAATGATAATGATAACTCTGCATGAAAAATCCATTTGGAGAGGAGAGCCAGAGGAGAGGAGACAGGGAGTGTGTGTGTGTGTGTGTGTCCCTAGAGGACGGTTTGTGTGTTTATTGTGTTAGAGGTGGGCTGGGATGTGTGTGTTTGTGTGGAGAGAGTGAGGAGAATGAATCTACAGGTTCCTCGTTCAGTCGTTGTCCTGGAAAACAATAAAATAAGAGTGGAACAAACCAGATTAAACACTGATGGAAGAAGGATCAGGTTTCAGTCTGAGGTCCTCTGGAGGCCTATTGGAGATCCACGACACGTCATTTATTTACTATAAACTCTTAATTAAAAGTGTTAGATTTAATGTATTAATGTCTGACGGTGTTGACCCAGGCAGACTGTAAAAACCTGATCCTAAATGTGCTTAGATTCACTCATACAGGACGGTAAAATGTGTGACAACATGGAATTATTTTTTAAAGCTAAATAAAAAACAATGCAATTCTAGACCATTAATATTCTGATTCTGGCTGCACAGTATTTTCAGGTTTCTGCTCCATATTGATCAATAACAGGTATTGATGGGCTCAGCTTCTCTGTGCTGCTTGCTAACTCTACTCTAATCCATGCTAATGTGATCTTTTTCTCAGCAGTAGAAGCTAGATATTTAGCTGCTGTTACTGCTGACCAAGAGGACAAACTGACTGATGGAAAACAGTCCAAAGAATTAGTCTGATCCTGATAATATGAGCTGGAGGGAGACGTTCAATCAAGAAAGATGGAAAATAGAAGAGAGGACATAGCTTTGCTCTACACATTCTATAGGAACACTGGTGGATGATGGAAACGACAAAAACAGGACACAACACGACAAAAACAAGCAGCAAAACGACAAAATTTGACACAAAACGATAAAAAACAAGATACAATGACAAAAACAAGACACAAATGACAAAAAGAGACAAAATCACGAAAACGAGATGCGAAACACCAAAAACAACATAAAACGACAAAAATGAGACTCAAAACGATTTATCTGTAAGGACAGCAGATAAATCTGAAGGGTTATCAGATGATTAATAAGAGAGGAAAGATGAAAAAACTGTTCTGATAGACAAATCTGTTTTCAGCCTTCTCATATCTTTGATTTTTGGGGAGATACTGGATTATTTGAACATTTATTAAAACTAGGGAGAAGTTTAGAGCTAGTTTATGTTGACTCCAGCTTCAGTAATACCTGATTTAACGCAGTAACAGATTACATTCTGTACTACAAGTCATTCATAGTTTCCAGTAAAAATAAAATCAAACATTAGCTCTGTGTTAAACTCCTGACTTTGTTTTTCTGCATTTGTTTCATTCATTTCCTCTTTGATTTTAGTAAATAAAAAAGCATGAATGAGCTAAAAATAGTAAAAAAAAAAAAAAAAATGTCTTCCAGTGACTCAGCAAATTCTTCTAGAGTAAAGAAACAAAAAAACTAAAAGAAACTGCCTGTTCTTTGTCATTCAGGTTAATCCAGTTTCATGAGCTCTTGTGTTAACACTGAGGATGTTAGATTAATATTGTTATTTTTTTGTCTGACAGGGTTATCAGCCGTCTGAACTGGCCATTGTCAGCTTATTTCCAGAAACATCCCCCTGGCTCTGCTGCTGCTTATCTTCCACATTTCCATCCTCCACAGAGCTGCTGCAGATCCAAGCTCCTGATAAAGACGGAGGCTGCAGGTTGGTTTAGCAGCTGAATCTAACATGATGCTGGAGGAACAACTGCTGCTGTGTTTTCTGGCTTTGCATCGAACTCTGAATCTGGGTGGAGTTTGTGTGAGGAAGGTGTTTAGGATGGAGGGTCAGAGAGCAACAACACAGCAAGTGGAGGAGAAGATTAGCTGCAGCATTATCAACCCTGTAGCAGACAAGCTCCGACACTCTGATCTCTCCTCTGACTGATTTCACTCTTAATTAAACTTCACGGGGGAAGAAGGGAGGAGAGGAGGACCAGGGAGGGGTGAGCTGACAAACAGTGACGAGGCAAAAACACCAGAAAGAGACAATGGGAGCTGGATAGAAGCAAAAAACAGATGCATGAAAGGAGATGGAGGTGTGACATTAGAGAGGAGGGGAGCAGAGATGGACCATACAGGCTTATATTTATTTATCTGTATGTGAGGAGAATGAGGGCTGGGTGAGGGATGAAGCGGCTCGGTGTGGGGGGAGGGAATGAGGGAAGGAGGGAAGGAGGGAAGGAGGGAGGACGATGCAGCAGCAACAGTCCTGCTGTGACTCAGCACTAAAATCTGCCTTTCTCTCATCCCTTAGTCATCGCACCAAACACACCATCAGACCTATTTTTCATGGGAGCTCATCAAGCTGTACGTCCATCTGGCCGCCGTGTGCAGGAATGTTCCAGCTCATCATGCTGTGCATGAGTTTCTCAGGGTGGAGGAATTTAAATGCTTCACATGTTTTGTTGGACTCCACTCGTGCAAAATCTTTAAGTTCATGTAAGATATTTCATCACCCATTTTATTCTTCATCTGAAGGAATCAGATAATGCAATTCATTGGACAAGACACAAGACACAAAATGCCAAAAATAAGACACTAAACGACAAAAAGAAGACAAAGCGACAAAAATGAGACTCAAAATGCCAAAAATGAGACACAAAACAACAAAAACGTCATCAACAGGTGATGCTAACTTATTGTGGGACACATTCCATCCATAATAATTGTTATTTAAAATATTATGTTGATGAAAAAATGTTCCCACAATTAGAGACATGAATGAAAAAAATAAAACCAAGAAAAGGAGATTTAAATTAAATTCTAACTGTTTTTATTAGAGATTCAGTTTGGTCATGAGGGGGTGGACAAGAGAAAAATGGTATTTTAGGTATTAGGGGTTATTTTAGTATTTTACAGTTAGTGTATGTAGGGACAGTTTTGAGTTACTGTACTTTCCAGCAGTACCAGTGAGCGTTCCTGTACCAAAATGTTTCATCTGATAATGGTTTCTGTCGCTCTGTGTTTCGCTTCTCACTGCGTCCACCTGCAGGCCTGTTGTGTTGTTTTGTCTCTAAAGAGGCGCTGAGCTGTGAACACATCAGCGAGGATGAAGAATAGCTCTCAGTCGCATTCAGCCCACTGGGGAGAGCGATATTCAATCTGATAATTGAGGTATTGATAGATGGCGAGTGAGTGGCGACATTGATAAGTGTGGGACTGAAGGTCTTGTATCCGATGGTGAGGATGGTTGTCGGGGAGAATCGATCGGCATCGACCTGCAGCTCTTCACCTCTCTGTCTTTTCTCTCCTTGGCTTTTCTGTTTTCTCTCTTGTGTTTGCTCCCTGACTTTCTCCTTCCATGTTTTCATCTCTCTCATTGGGTCAATTTGCACCTTTTCCCTTCAGGTTTACGGTACTGAATCATGAAGCCACACAGGGTTCGGCTGGATATTAGAAACACTGAGTGTCAACAGCTGAGTGCAGCAGAGCAGATAAGAACAGGACAGAACACAGAACGCAGCCGGACAGAGCCAAAAAACACATGATGCAACATGAGCTTACATAAGTCATCAAGTCTCCTAATCTAGTGCAATAAAACGACACCAATCCTGACCAGCGACACACACAGTAACACGGCGTAAAGCATCGTAACACAACTCAAGGTGATGCAACAACCCAGCAGAGAGGAGAAGGAAACAAACAGGACAGACATGGTGAGAGTCACTGGCCCAGAAGCTAACGTCCCTCCTGGCTAGCTCACAGGAAGTGGAACATTACTGCCGACTGGACTCAGAATGAGCGCACTCCCATATGTGCATGTGTGCGTATAGAAACTGCACATAAATGTGTGTGAACGTCTGAACAGCTGACGCTGCCCTGCTGCATGACTGGGGCTCAGATGCCCAGTGAGCAGAGAAACTATCAGGATGAAGGAAATAAGATGTTTCAGAGAACTATAGTTCCAACTCCACAAATAAAAACATGCCACCATTCTGACCCACTCTGAAAATTTGATGTAGAATTACCTTCAAGACGCCTGAATGTGCAGAATTACAAGCAGCTTGGAGCAGACCTGCTCAGTGTGGCACAGTTTAAAGCCAAGAGTAAGACATCGATAAAGGTAGTAAGAGAAAAGCTCTTTGCCGACGACAGTGCTCTAGTTGCACACAGTGTGGAATATATGCAATCTTTAGTGGAGAAATTGGCAAGAGCAGATAGCCAATGCAGCCTCAAAATGAACATCAAGAAGACAGAGTGCCTTGATCAACCACCAGAGTTCCAGTTACGTCACTACCAGAAGAGACATGAACCTACAATCAAACATGAACCCTACAATCACAGGGAAACTAGCCAAATATGAACGGATTTAATTTTTATTTATTTAATACCATAAACTAAGTGCAGTGGCCACTATTTACAGCGGTGTGTGTGAATTTGCTAGCCACTAATGTTAGCTCACTAACCTGGGAACTGCAGTTCCGTTGCTATACCCTTCCATGCTTTGTCCTTTTTGTCCAGGTCCGAGGTGGAGGACACGTCTTAAAGTCTTCTGCTGCCACAACTCTACCAGGCTGTCTCCTTAGTTTAAATCCCACAGACTAGTTTTGATGCGTTTTGTCTCTGTAAATCCTTTATCTGGGTTTATTGATCAGTTTGTCATTTCATGCTGCATTTCTATTGGTTAGTTAGTTGTCGTAGGTCCAGCAGCATCACACTGTGAGATGATCACCCCAAATCTTCAGCTGATTTTATGGCAGCTTGTCTTTGGTCGCCATGACAACGGCCGTCCTTGAACCTGTCTCACAGTGAGATGTAGGACCAACGATTTAGAGCCAAAACCAAAGATATCGCCACCATTCTCTCACCATTGGTATCGTTCGACAGCCAAAAATCTCCTTATCTATTATTCAGGCTGTCACACCGTCCCAGACCAAAGATATGGTGTGAGAATGGTGGCGATATCTTTGGTCTTGGCATGGCAAGAAACGACATGAATGTCTTTGCATCAAAACTAACGTAAAATGGTAGTAGATGCTAACAAGTACTAATTTCAAGCTTCCTTTGCAAAATTGGCATCCCAGATTGGCCTCTCTTTCCGAGCCATGACTGCATCCATATTCTCCTCCTCCTCCTCCTTCTTTTGGGGGAATTCTCTCCAAACGTAAATGTTAGCAGAGCGAGGGCTCCATTCATGTTTGGCTAGTTTCCCTGTGATTGTAGGGTTCATGTTCGGCTAGTTTCCCTGTGATTGTAGGGTTCATGTTTGACTAGTTTCCCTGTGATTGTAGGGTTCATGTTTGGCTAGTTTCCCTGTGATTGTAGGGTTCATGTTTGGCTAGTTTCCCTGTGATTGTAGGGTTCATGTTTGGCTAGTTTCCCTGTGATTGTAGGGTTCATGTTTGGCTAGTTTCCCTGTGATTGTAGGGTTCATGTTTGACTAGTTTCCCTGTGATTGTAGGGTTCATGTCTGGCTAGTTTCCCTGTGATTGTAGGGTTCATGTTCGGCTAGTTTCCCTGTGATTGTAGGATTCATGTTTGGCTAGTTTCCCTGTGATTGTAGGGTTCATGTTTGACTAGTTTCCCTGTGATTATAGGGTTCATGTCTGGCTAGTTTCCCTGTGATTGTAGGGTTCATGTTCGGCTAGTTTCCCTGTGATTGTAGGGTTCATGTTTGGCTAGTTTCCCTGTGATTGTAGGGTTCATGTTTGACTAGTTTCCCTGTGATTGTAGGGTTCATGTTGGCTAGTTTCCCTGTGATTATAGGGTTCATGTTGGCTAGTTTCCCTGTGATTGTAGGAGCTCCGTTTATGCTTCGGTTGTTTATTTTTCATGGATGGACGGCGCACGCTGATGACGTTTTATTCTTCGTTCACGTGGACTCACGTACATCGTAGGCTGAGATTCAGCTGCGTTTTCATCGTTAATCTGCACAGAGCAAACTTCATGTCGTGCCCAAAGATGATTAAATTCATGTCATACAGTGGAGCAAGCTGGGAACTTAGAAGATTGTTGAAAGGATCGTCAACCAACATCCCGGTGCCAGACGCCACAAGACATCCCAGGAGGTTCCATACCCCGACGGATCAGAGCTGTCTGGGGGAGACAAAGGGTTCTATACGATATAAGGGGGTGGTTTTAATGTTCTGACTCAGTGTATTTTTTTCAACCACATTCCTTATACTTTCCTCAACTTTTCCTCCATCTCATCACCTCCCTCTCTCGTTCTCTCTTCGCTGTGCAACAACAACCCCAGCTCTCCTCCTTCATCATGTAACACTGCTGCCCCAGGGTACAGATCAACACTCCCGTCCCCCAGCTCCTCTTCTCCTTTAATCTCAGCCTCCTGCCTCATCCTTCTCCTCCCTCTCTTTCTTGTAGACTCCCCCTTTCATCCCCTCTCCCATCCCCAATGCGTCAGGCGTTTCCCAGGATCCGTGTGTGTTTTAAGGGTCAGCAGAGTCCGTGTCCTGGTTGGTCAATCACATCACGTCTGTCAGCGCTACCATGTTCACGCAGGCGTGTTTGTCTTCATATGTTGTGTGTTTGTTGTGTAACTCTCTC
Source organism: Amphiprion clarkii (assembly GCA_027123335.1). Classification (NCBI taxonomy): domain Eukaryota; kingdom Metazoa; phylum Chordata; class Actinopteri; family Pomacentridae; genus Amphiprion; species Amphiprion clarkii. The sequence continues at coordinate 825,022 of CM049579.1, read as the reverse complement.
TGTGGACAGAAAGCCCCGTCGCTGTGGTAGTGTATATTCTGTGTGCGTGTGTATGCAAATGTTTCACCTCAGCAGATCGAAAGCTCGCTCCCAGTGTCTTGCACCTGCCTGTTGCTATGGAAACTGGGTATCCTCTGTGCGTCACCTGTGCCCATGTTTGGTCTGGTTTCCTGCTCCTTTCCATCAGCTTCCCTCTCCTTCGTCATAATTTACTGTCTCTCTCCTTCCCTCGCTGTGGTCCAAACACAGTTACAGCTCTGGACACGAGCCGCAGCCTGAAGGATCTGTTCACCAAATGCATGAGGAGTGTTTGCATAAAGGATACACTAATTCAAGCTGTGCGCGCACGCACACACACACACACACACACACACACACACACACACACACACACACACACACACACACACACACACACGCGCGCGCGCGCACGCGCACACGCACGCACGCGCACACGCACGCACGCGCACACGCACGCACGCACACACACACACAGCACAAGAAATACAACATGAAATACATGTGAAACACCAGGATCACAGTGAAAATAGCTGCACCATGTGACTCTGAGCTGCTCTGAAACAGAATTAGCGCCGCTTTGATCAGCGTCTGTTTACAGTTCCAGTAGATGTGTGGCTCTTTATGAATCAGCAATGAGAAGCAGCGTGGCTCAGACCAAAAGCAGAGTGATTATTCATCATCAGACCCTGACTGGCACAATACGCCACTGAAAGTAGAGGGCACCTATAGGAGGTCTCTGCTCTCCAACACAGTGCTGATGCTCAAACTCAGCTGCAACAACCAAACCATGCACACACACAGATGAACGTGTTATTAGCATTAAAGTCCTTCTCTGGTCATTAAAAACTCATCTCTGAGTATTAAAGCTATATATTTCCTGCATTTAATTGGCTTAGATGTAACTCTGTCTTCTCCCTCTACACCACAACCTGCAGCTGGAGCACACCAGCTCACCAACACATTTACATAAACACTGTAAACCTACTCCACATTAGACAACAGCAAGTTGTAATTTTGGAACCGGAAACCAATTCTGAAGAAAGATTATTATTATTATTATTAATAATAATAATAATAATAATAATAATAATAATAATAATAATAATAATACAGCCCTACGAGATGACAGGATTACTTCCTTGGGTTTATTACAAATGAAGGGTCTGATGCTGTATTTTTAACATTGTAAAATACATCAGTTTTCGATTCATCATTAGTTGCAGCCCTATTTCCATGACCTGTCCATCCACCCCGACCTCCTCCTGCTCTATAATAACATCACTAGACCTGAAATATGAACATATTTTGCTTATTTAAACAGCCGTCTCTCAGACAGAAATTTTCTTCAGCACAGTAAAAGAATGAAGCACAACAAACACAGTATTAAAAGTGGATCATTACATCTGGCCAATTATCCCCAGGATGTTTAATTATGCCGGTATCAGCATCCCTCTTGCTCCACTCTGCACCCAAACAAACTGCTTTGCAAACAAACTCTGGAAAAAATAAGTTTTGTGCAATTGTGCTAAGTTGCTGCCTGGCAGACGCTGATGCAGCTAATAAGGGAAAGAGTTGGCTGGCCATGCCATGTCTGCTCACTGCCACAACTCCCAGACAATCCAGCCAAGGTTGCCAGATTGGTTCTGGACTGTGGGGCGCCAGGTATCGGAACACAGGGAGGAAAAGGAGGATGAGGACGGAAAGAGACGGAGAGTCAAGCAAAGACAGACAGATGAGACTTGATGGGCTCTTTCAGCAAGAAACCAGAGGGGGAGGAACCACACTGGAAAAATGCCCCTCTCAAAACAAGAAAATAAAACTCATTTCAAGGAACTTTTACCTTGAAATAAGTGAAAAAATCTGCCAATAGAACAAATGAAAAATGTCTTGGTAAGATTTATTGAAATAAGATATGATATTTAGAATATTGAGATCTTCAAATTAGCTGGTAAAACTTATTTTAAGTTATATTTTACCAGGATTGTCAAGCTTAGGTGTCTTAAATAAGCCAGACATGCTAAAAAAAAATTGTAGTTTTGCACTCAAAAATAGATTTTTGCTTTCATGTAACCTCCTAATTTGAGACGTATTAACCCTCCTGCTGTCCTCATTTACAGGCACCAAAAAATATTGTTTCCTCGTCTGAAAAAAATCCCCAAATTCAGCAAAAAAATTCCCCAAATTTCTGAAAATTTGCAAAACCTTTAGGAATAAAATTCCAATAATTCCTTAAAAGTTTCCCTTAAAAGTTTTATTTTAAAGAAATCCCCAAATTTGGCAAGAAAATTCTTGTAAATATTTTCAAAAAAATTTGTAAAAATCTTCCAAAAAAATCCTAAAAATATCTAAAGTGATTCCATATTTATCAGTAAAACTTCTAATATTTTCTTTAAGAACATTCACATAAAAATCAACCAAAATCCAGTGAAATCCGCTGGATTTTGGTTGATTTTTTATGTGAATGTTCTTAAGAAACATTTTTGACATTTCTTTTTTCCACCAAAAAATGTTCAAAAATTTCCCAGAAATGTTGAAAATGTGGACATCAGAAGTTTCACTGTGAAAATAGTTTTTTTTCACCACATTTTCAAACTTTAAAACGGGTCAAGTTTGACCAGCAGGACGACACCAGGATTAAACTTATTTTGAGTTTTCTTGTAAAATTCAACTCAAAACAAGATCATTTCCAGATTGTTTGACTTAACAAGATATTTAAGATGCATTGTCTTAAAACAAGTCCCTCCATCTATTGAAATGTCTCTTGATAAGTGAATTTATCTTAAATCAAGTGGGATGAGACGTTTTGGCTAAAATTGATTTGGAGTTTTTGCAGTGTAAAAGCCTCCACTGCAGTGAAACTACCCCGGACTAGGCGGACCTCCTCCCCTTCCTCCCCTTCCTCCTCCTCATCGATCCGGCAGCAGCAGCAGCAGCAGCATAACAAAACTCTTGCACAAAAAAAAGGAAAATCTCAGCTTTGGGCTCTGCAGTGGCTGGAAAACACCCCTCTCTCCTCATCACCACCTCCAGCTCCTATATTTGGAAGAACAGCACCTCCTCCCTGCTTCCACATGCAGCAATGACAGGGCAATTTTTGATTTGTTTTTTTTGTAAGACACCCTTTCATCAGTCCTCTCTGTTGCACACAACCCAGCCGAATCCCTCCACCTTCCACCTAGTCTGAAAACAAAGCGTTGACCTACAATAACCCCCATGCACACGCCTCACTCTCATCTTCCTCCTCTCCAACGGCCTCTCATCATCCACCGGCTGCTCGGGAACAAAACCTCCACCTGCTTTCGTCTCTCCTCCACCCTCTCGTGTGATAAAATCAAGAACATGCATGAATATTCAGGGCTTGTTTGGTGTTCAGGCAATTGTTTTCTCGCTGCTCTTCTGGCAAACTGCAGCGTCTTGATGCATCGTTACCATGCAGAGAGAGGCGGCAGCGATTTAAGGGAAATAATGCAAATGAGAAGCATAATCATAAGAGACAAAAATCCTTCATTAGACTCTCCTGATGTTTTACAACAGCGGAGTCAAACTCATCTTAGTCCAGGTTCCACATTCAGCCCAGTTTCATCTCCAGTGGACCGGACCAGTGAAACCACAGCAGAATAACCTAGAAATAACTCTAATTTTCCCTTTTTAGAGCAAAAAAACACATTCTCAAAATGTTCACATTTAAGGAATTATCTTTTTACAAGACATCATGAACAACCTGAAATTTGTTTAGAAAAATATGTTCAATTTCATCAACATTCAGCCTCGGTTTATCATTTCCACATTACAACTTCCAGATCACAGAGTGTCTACAAAGGAACACAACATTTAGTCACCTGGAACTGAACCAGAGAGGATTTACTGAAGGATCACAAAGACAAAAGTCAGACACAAGACAGACAAAAAAAACCCAACAAAAACAAGACAAAATATTACAAAAATGAGATACAGAAGAGCACAAAAAGAGACAAAAAATTAGACAAAAAGTTACAAAGCGACAAAAAAATGGACAAAAACAAGATAAACGATGACAAAAGTGAGAAACAAAATGACAGAAATCAAACAAAAAACACATAGTTCCTTTCTTTGGTCTCCACTGAGATCGGAAGAATCCTTCCCTGCATCGACCAGGCAGCCTCACAACACGTCTAATACAGAGGTGTCCAACATGAGGCCCGTGGCCCAAAAGCGGTCCTCCACAGGGTCCAGTCCGGCCCTCAAAGTGTAAAAATTCCAGAGAAGACATTAACTGCAGATTGTAAATTAGTAAAACTATAAATTTAAAATCATTTCTAGACCATGACAAGTTGTTTGGATCAGAAAGTAAAATACTAGATTGCTCATTGTTGTTTAGTCATTTTTTGTCTCTTTTTTGTAATATTTTGTCTTGTTTGTGTTGTTTTGTGTATTGCTTTATTCATTGTTTTGTGTATCGTTGTTTTGTTTCACGCTTTTGTCATTTTTTTGTCTCATTTGTGTCGTTTGTTAATTTTTTTTGTCACTTTGTAACTTTTTTGTCTAATTTTTTGTCTGTTTTTTGTTTTGTTTCTTGACATTTGTCGCATTTCTTGTCATTTTGTTTCTCGCTTTTGTCACTTTGTCTTTTTTTTTTTTTTTTAAAGTAAAATACTAAATCATTCTATTCCAGACAGCTGTGACTAAATGTTGTGTTCCTTTGTCGACACTCTGTGGTCTGGAAGTTGTAATCTGGAAATGATAAACTGAGGCTGAATGTTGATGAAATTGAACTTATTTTTTTACTTAAATTTCTATTTGTTCACGATGTTTTCTAAAAAGATAATTCCTTAAATGTGAACTTTTAGGCACCAAAACAAAGGAAAGATATGGAGCTGTGGTTATTTCTAGGTTATTCTGCTGTGGTTTTACTGGTCACTGGAGATCAGACTGGGATGAATGTGGAACCTGGACTATGATGAGTTCGACTCTCCTGCTCTAAAAACTGTACAGGTCCACGAAAAGGCAGTAAAAATGAGAGATGCCCAAGTTTAGTAAGCCTTTCTTGTAGCTGGACGTAGTAAACAAATGGAATTTAATGTTTGGCGTTTGCATCGGGGTGTTTTATCCCAAAACAAGCTCTTTTCCTGAACCAGACTCAGTAGTTTTAGACTTATCCATGGAATTCTGGAGCAGAAACAAAAGCAAACAGTGACTGAAACCTAAAATAAATACTGTCCCAATATCGGCCTCCTCGTGGACTTTGTTGACTTTTACATTCGACAGCATTGCAATATTACCAACATCTGCACATGGAGTTTATTTGTAACTATGTTTTTTTTTAATCTTCTTGCATTCTAATTATTATTTTTTATTATTACTTTTAAAAAAAATTATTTTTATCTTTCATCAGTCGGGGTAACTGCTGTGTTTCTGCTGTGTTTAGGACAATAAAGTTCTTGAATCTTTATATGTGTGAGGTGAAAGCAAATCATTAATCATGTCATGTGAAAATAGGTCGGTAGAAAAGAAAAGCTCCTAAACACATCGTCATGTCACAATTTTACCACCTTTACTATGAAACTCGCCCGTTTTTCTGCAGTAAAGCTGATAGCAGAGATGAAATATTAAAGTTCCCTGCAGTGCTGTGGATCTCTAAAGTTTCAGGTTAAAAACCAAAAGAAAGATGCTGATATATCTGCATAATATTTCTCTGTGAGTTTAACACTACAAGCCATGCTTTTAAGATTACACAAATCCCTTTTTCATTAATATAATATCACATAAAAGACTGATCAGTGCAGCTTTAAACCAGGAAATACCTCTTAGGGAGGAGAGAAACACAAAAATGGAGAAAAACTGTGGGTTTTTTCTTTAATCAAATATTAATTTTGCTCTTTTCACTACATTATAACATAATGCAAATTAATAACACTAACATCAAACCCTCTGTATTTAACTTCTGCTTCTATTGCAAAAACAACTTCAGGTTCTAATTGAAAACAGTAATGACTATGCATTTCCAAGGTTTTTCTGACTAATATCACAGATTATTTGTTCTCTCTGGAGATGAGCTTTAAGATGAAACACTCTGTGGGCGTTTCTGTGACATTATTTATGCTGTATTTGAAATGTTTCATGTTCTGTGGAAAGACAAAGCAGAACAGCCTGAAACTCCTTCAGGATTCTGCAAAACGAAGCAGAAAATTCTATTATTCTACCGGCACCCCTTTGGTTTCCATGATCCCTGCCAGGAGCAGAGGAGCCGTTTTTAGGGCAGAGAAAACTGAAGCCAGTGAAGAAAAACACATTATTTGCCATTTATCCCCGACAGAAGCAGTAGAATCACAGGGAAAGGCTGAGTTTTTAACCCTCATGTCGTCCTGTGGGGCAAAATTGATCCATTTTAAAGTTTGAAAATGTGGAAAAATATATTTTCACAGTGAAAATGTCCACATTTTCAACATTTTTGAACATCTTTGGTGGAAAAAAAAGAAATGTTAAAATAATGTTTCTTTAAGAACTGATATATATGGAATGACTTTAGATATTCTTAGGATTTTTTGGAAGATTTTTCTCATTTTTTGAAAATATTTACAAGAATTTTCTTGACAAGGAAGACAAGGAAACAATATTTTTTGGTGCCTGTAAATGAGGACAGCAGGAGGGTTAATGCAAATTACTGGAATGTGTGTTTAAAAGCTCATGGAGGTGATTCTATGAGGCTGTTCTGGCTTTGAGTTAGAATGGTAGAAAAGATAAAGATAATAATATGATTGATCTGTTATAATACCATCTCTTTCCAGAGTCAGTAAAACGCTGCAGCTGTGATCCGTCCTGAGGTATTTATTCCATCGGTTTCTGGTCTCTTTCCCAGGAATCGGTGTGTTTATGTGAGCCCAGACCCACCCAGCGTTATTGGGCTCACTATGAAATTCAAATCAATATCCACATAATAAAAGTTCCAGGCCTGCAGCAAATTGGAATCTATAGCGTAGAAAGCTGGAGAGATCTATGGCAGCTGCACTAATGAATGAAGAATCACTGCAACGCTACCACAGCGGAGCATTCCAGCCACTCAGCACACCTGCACAGGTGATAAGCAGAGACAGACATGCCAAGAACTGCTCTCACACACACATTCACACACACACAACTATTGTGTTACATCCAGTAGAGTCAGTCAGACTAGTGTGAAACTTGACTCCCCCATCAATAATAGATGGTGAACCAGCATCTGGACAAAGCTGCTATTATTCCACTAAGCAGCGTTTCCAAACCGCTGCTGTGTTTACAGCTGGGTCAGTATATAATGGAGGGATTTTACAAGTTCATGGGATATATCTGCATACGTTTTTATTAAAAGTAAAAAAAATAAATAAATAAAATATTTTTATGTTCATTACGATCATGTTTTTACAAATTCCATAATGATTTATTATGGAAACAATCACTTATTAATAAAAATGACTGGATATCACTAAAATGTCAACTATGATACAAAAAGTCAAGCAATTATATATTGACCTTGAAAATGATCAATAATTACAGAAAATTAGTCCAGAATATATATATATATATATATATATATATATATATATATATACACACACATATACAAACATATGCATGCACAAGTATGCGCGCACACACACACACATATATAATATACATATATAAATTCCTGCTAGTTTTTGTGCGTGGTTCAGAGCTGCAGGACATCTGTGAGTTCCATGTGTGAGCGTCTGTCTAAAGTATGTAATGATTAGATGACATGCTTGTGTGAGCACATCTGTGTGTGTGTGATGCTGTAGCATGTAGCGCTAATAGCACGCTCTGTAACATGGTAAACAGCCATAATAGTATCTGTGTGTGTGTGTGTGATGCTGTAGCATGTAGCGCTAATAGCACGCTCTGTAACATGGTAAACAGCCATAATAGTATCTGTGTGTGTGTTGGTCTCCCAGAGGGATGCTGGGAAGGGAAGGCTTGGAGTGCTGAGTAAGGAGATGGAGACTGCAGTGGAGGGGAGGAGAGGAGGGGAGAGGAGGGGAGAGGAGGGGAGGAGAGGGGAGGGAAGGGGAGGGGAGGGGAGGGGAGGGGAGGGGAGGGAGGGGAGGGAGGGGAGGGGAGGGGAGGGGAGGAGAGGAGGGAGAGGAGGGGAGAGGAGGGCAGAGGAGGAGAGGGGAGAGGAGGGGAGAGGAGAAAGGAGGAGAGGAGAGGAGGGGAGAGGAGGAGAGGAGGGGAGAGGAGGGGAGGAGAGGAGAGGAGGGGAGAGGAGGAGAGGAGGGAGAGGAGGAGAGGGAGAGGAGGGGAGAGGAGAAAAGAGGAGAGGAGAGGAGGGGAGAGGAGGGGAGAGGAGGGGAGAAAATGGGTTCCTCAACTGTAAAAACCAGAACCACTATTGTCATGTTGGTCACAATCCTGCACAGACTTCATGCAGGAAAATGTGAATGACTTGTCATAAATAAAACGAGGTGAGGAGTTTACACACCCCATGAACACACACACACCCCATGAACACACACACACCCCATGAACACCCCCCCAACACACACACACACACACACACACACACACACACACCCCATGAACACACTGTCTCTCTGCAGGACCGTCCACGCCGGAGCAACGCCCTGACAGACGAACTGCGTCACGACCCTCCATCCCCACCGGCAGCTTGTTTACTCCTCTAACCTGTGAGCCACTGATGGTGCTAGAAAAGCCCTGGTCTCCTCCACCACCTCCCATCCTCTGAGTCACCCTCTCCTCCTCCTCCTCCTCCTCCTCCTCCTCATCATCAATGTCTCTGGGATGCTTCTTCTCTTTATTGCTCTTCCTATAAATCATCATATGTGTTTTCCCACCTCGTCTCAGCTCCAACCCGTCTAATCCGCCTCTCCTCCTCCTCATCATCATCAGTAGCAGTATTCTGATTGTGTGTATTTATTCTGAACCCCTCCACCCTCTCTGTCCGTATATCAGATTATATAACTGCGTCCCCGTGGACCTTCAGGATGCTGCGATCTAATTTTATCTGTGGATGCTGATGATGGGAGTGCGCCTCGATGCGACATTAAACGCACAAAACAACGTCTTTTCTCTGAGATTATTTCCCATAAACACCTTCCACAGCAGGAATATGACCCAAATACTGATCGGATGCAGAATCAACGACACGCTGAAGACAGAGACGGAACATCAGAGCATCTTCTAATAATTTAAAATAATAATAATCCTTTGATTAGTACAGAGTTTATAGTAAACATACATGGGTGCCATTTTGATGCTTTTCTGTGAGAAACACAGCAGCTCCCTCCAAGTTTTGTCTTCTTTCTAAACCCCTGCATTGCTAAATTAGCCAAACAGCACCACATGCTGGTGATGAAGAGGAACTGCAGCTGAGGAGCAGGAAGTTCTGACTGCAGTTTAACCCTCCTGTTGTCCTCATTTACGGGCACCAAAAAAAGTTGTTCTCGTCTAAAATAACCCAAAAACTCAGCAAAAAATTCCCCAAATTTATAAAAATTTTCAGTAAGAACATTCCAAAAATTCCTTAAAAGTTTCCCTTAAAAGTTAAATTAAAAAAAAAAAAAAATCTCCAAATTTGGCAAGAAATAAAAATAAATAAATAAATAATGTAAATGAATGAAAATCTTCCAAAAAATCCTAAAAATATCTGAAGTGGTTCCATATATCACTAAAAATTCTAATATTTTCTTTAAGAACATTCACAAAATAAAAATCAGCGAATTTCGCTGGATTTTGGTTGATTTTTTTTGTGAATGTTCGTAAAGAAACATTTTTTTTAGCACTTCTTTTTTTGCAGCAAAAAATGTTCAAAGATTTCCCAAAAATGCTGAAAATGTGTTAGTTTTCACTGTGAAAATTCCCCCCACATTTTCAAACTTTAAAACGGGTCAGTTTGACCCACAGGACGACACGAGGGTTAAACGTTCTGACTGCAGCTCCAGCAGAGAAACCAAACGAAGGATTCATGAGGATGATCACAAACTGACTGAGAATAGGTCTGATATTCTACTGAGAGAAAAACTACTGTTTTACCTCATCAACACGTCAGTATGATGCTTTTAAACAGCAGTTCAACAAAAAACACAAAAATCTAAGAAATAAATCTGTTAACTTGCAGGGAGGGATTTCCAGCCTGAACATCTGTGGCTAAATGACTCCACCGGGTAGTGTAGTAGTAGTAATGCAGAGCAGTTTTACAGGATCTGAACAGAGCTGTGGGAGAGCTGGTGTGCTCGAGCTGCCATGAGGAGAGGAAGAGGAAGAGGGAGGGAGGCAGGGACTGATGCAAAGTTATAGTCTAAGGAGTTATCTGTGAAGAAAGAAAGAAAGAAAGAAAGAAAGAAAGAAAGAAAGAAAGAAAGAAAGAAAGAAAGAAAGAAAGAAAGAAAGAAAGAAAGAAAGAAGCAAACAAATAGAAACAAACAGAAACAGACAAAAACAGAAACAGACAGACAAAAAGAAACAAACAAGCAAACAAAAACAAATACAAAGAAAGAAAGAACAAAAGAACACTAAATAACTACAAAATGATGTAAAATGTTAACAAAGACACAAAATAACTACAAAGAAACTACAGAAAGAAAGGATAGAATGCTAGAATGCTTCTAATTGTCATTATACACACAATCTACAACGAAATCAAAGGAAAACTCTATTAATAAAGAACTACAGAAAGAAAGAAAGAAAGAAAGAAAGAGACTCCTGTCATTTCTACCTGATGTCTCGCTGCAGTCGGAGGATCTGAACTAAGTGCAGTAACTTCCTGTCCTCTGCTCAGTGTTTCATTCATCCACAGCTTGTTGCTCTCTACCTTCAGCTGCTCTATTAGATGAGCTATTTAACTTCCAGGATCATGAGATTCCACACAGCCAGACTGAAGGTACAGCAGCCATTAATTCTGTATTTATGTTCAACAATCTTTACACATCATCCAGTGGATTGTAGTATTTAATGGATAAACATCCCAGCTGAACACTGAGGATTTACAGTACTGAAAGGTGTTCATCCATTATTTAGAATAGATTCATTAATGCTGTATGGCTCTGCGGTTTGATTTGTAATAAAGTAGATTCTACTGTTGTAACCTAGCATCATGAAAGTATACTATATGTCGCCTCTTATATTAAACATGGTGCCCATCAGTGCTAATAAAAATATTGGAGTCCCAGAACTGATCAGATATCCGTAACTGTTATCAGTGTCCGGTTCTATGATTCCAGAATGTAGTGTCTGTCTCTGCCTGACCTTCCTCCAGTCTAGTCCGTCTGCTCGGTCAGCTCCAGGATCTTCCTCTGGATGTTGCGGTTGAACGGCATCAGCAGATCGTCCAAGTCCACCTCCAGGGAGAAGTTCTGCTTCCGTCTGTCTATGTGAGACATCAGCTGCTGGGTGGAGGGAGGCTTCCCCCAGACCTGAGACACAAAACACAGGAGAGGAAGGAAATTATGTCCTCAGCTGGCTCACTGACATCTGGAACTGTTAGCAGTGAAAGATTTACAGCTTTGCTGTGTAAAAACTGATCAAAATGTGCTCCCCATGCAGTCTTTCAGTCAGTGCAGCATGTTATAGAAGATATAGAATAGATTTATTCACAACTTGCCGTTTTTGGCACAAAGGTGATGTCCACAGTGTTGGTCTTCCCTGTAGTGATCCTTGTGTTTTGCAGGATGACACTCTTTGATTCCTTCTGCTGTGGCAGTGTGAGTCCTGCTGTAGTTGTCGATGCCTCGGCGTGAACTGAACCTCCTGCAGAAACTCCCTGTGGAGACCAACAACATTTACTGATCCAGACACTTCAGATACAAAGCAAAGACTGGCACGTGTCAGGTTCAGAGTAGAAGAGTTAAGATAAATGTAGGAAGTAAAAAATATCAAGAATGAAACACTAAATTAGGTTTCTGTCATTAAAGGTTTGCAGATTACGGATTAAATTCACAATTTCTCATTTTTCAACAACTCATAGTAGAGACACAGAGGACATTAAAGTACAGTGTCATTTAATTAGATAGACTTTACTTTGTACAAATTAAATCTGGCTCCTCTGATCAACTCATTTTTAAGTAAAAAATGTAAAAAATAAATGCACAATATCCCTCCATCATCTACACCACTTAATCCTCATCAGGGTCATGGGGGGGTGGAGTCTATCCCAGCTGACTGAGGGTGAAGGTTCACCTGGACAGGTAGCAGTCTATCACAGGTTCACCTGGACGGTTAACAGTCTATCACAGGTTCACCTGTACAGGTAACAGTCTATCACAGGTTCACCTGGACAGGTAACAGTCTATCACAGGTTCACCTGGACAGGTAACAGTCTATCACAGGTTCACCTGTACAGGTAACAGTCTATCACAGGTTCACCTGGACAGGTAACAGTCTATCACAGGTTCACCTGTACAGGTAACAGTCTATCACAGGTTCACCTGGACAGGTAACAGTCTATCACAGGTTCACCTGGACAGGTAACAGTCTATCACAGGTTCACCTGTACAGGTAACAGTCTATCACAGGTTCACCTGGACAGGTAACAGTCTATCACAGGTTCACCTGGACAGGTAACAGTCTATCACAGGTTCACCTGGACAGGTAACAGTCTATCACAGGTTCACCTGGACAGGTAACAGTCTATCACAGGTTCACCTGTACAGGTAACAGTCTATCACAGGTTCACCTGTACAGGTAACAGTCTATCACAGGTTCACCTGTACAGGTAACAGTCTATCACAGGTTCACCTGTACAGGTAACAGTCTGTCACAGGTTCACCTGTACAGGTAACAGTCTGTCACAGGTTCACCTGTACAGGTAACAGTCTATCACAGGTTCACCTGGACGGTTAACAGTCTATCACAGGTTCACCTGTACAGGTAACAGTCTATCACAGGTTCACCTGTACAGGTAACAGTCTATCACAGGTTCACCTGTACAGGTAACAGTCTATCACAGGTTCACCTGTACAGGTAACAGTCTGTCACAGGTTCACCTGTACAGGTAACAGTCTGTCACAGGTTCACCTGTACAGGTAGCAGTCTATCACAGGTTCACCTGGACAGGTAACAGTCTATCACAGGTTCACCTGGACAGGTAACAGTCTATCACAGGTTCACCTGGACAGGTAACAGTCTGTCACAGGGCTACACATAGAGACAAACAGTCACACTCACATTCACACCTACAGACAATTTAGAATCACCAGTTAACCTCAGCATGTTTCTGGACTGTGGGATGAAGCTGGAGAACCTGGAGAAAACCCACACATGGACAGAAGAACATGGAGACTCCATGCAGAAAGATCCCAGGAAGGCTGGGACACGAACCAGGGATCTTCTAGCTGCAAGACGACAGTGCTAACCACCACACCACTGATGCACAAAATCCCACGCTATAGAACCGACTGTGGCTGAGCTGGATGTTACTCTTCTTGCCTGCAGATGAACCATCCAGATATTTACAGCTTCATTAAGGTGCTGCAGCGTCTCTCCTGGTTGGACTGAGACTCTGACTCTGCAGCTGTTTATTATCTGGGCCTTTAAGAGCATCTACTCCAGCGTGTCCTTGTTTCAACCATCCTCTACCTTAAACTCTAAAATCAGTCTGAGTGGCTCTACTGTCTGGTGTACTGCACTGATTCTATGAGAGAGCCCTGAACGGATTTGATCATCAAACATTATGGGAATGCAGCTTTAAACTTTGGAGTCTCTACTGCAGCTGCATCTCTTTGCATGTAAACTGAAGCCTTTCCAGTCATTCTGTTCGTGTGTTCAGTAAATATATGCATGGTCAATATCAGTTCCAACAATAAAGACGTATTATTAGATCACATTTAGCTGACATGGAAATCAAATCAGCAACGACGACTTCATAGAGAGAGAAAAACATGTTCCAATGAAAATGATAATAATTAAAATGGAAACTGGTTTAGTCAGATCAGCTGGATTAAAGATGATCAGTGAGCTTCTATGAGCTTCTGGTTAAAAAGTCAAATCCAATTCTTTCAGTCTGTTTTTTTTTCCTTCTTTCTGTCAGTTTTTCTTTCTTTATTAACTATGTGATTATAGATGTGCACAGGTTGACTGTCAGACTAATTATTCTCCTGGATTTCTGGCTCAGAGCCATCAGCAACTAGATTCATGCATTATTTACAGTGATTGATCAGTTTCTAAGTCACAGTAGATGGAAGTTTAATGGTCTTTTCTTCTAGCAGGGAGTGAATCCTGTGGTTCTGTTGAGGGTTATTGTCTCATATGGTAGAGAGCTGGAGGTGAACCAGTTGACCAGATTCCCTCCTCAGGTAGGGTAAAACATGTTCAGTTGTTTGTTGCAGATGTTTGTGATTTATTCCATCTGATCGACTCTTTCCTGCTGCAGCTACACTGAATTATGAATATTCCGGAGTCATTTATGCCACGAGACCACCAGCATCTTACGCAGCCTTAATAACTAAATCAATACGTTTTGGAGGAGTGTGGCCTCCAGACTGGAAAAGCAAAATGAAACAGCAGCAGGGTCCAGATATATATAGATATATAACAGAACATCTGGAGTGATCTGCTTTCAGGAATCAGATCAGGTTTCCCTCACGCTATCAGGAAAATTGATGAAAAGTTTTACTGCTGTATCCTGGTAGTGGATCTAAACCCTTCTGCTCCTCAAAGAAATCCCCTTTTCATGTTTATTCAGAAAAAAAAGGTTTTCTGTATTTCAGTCAACAGTAAACTGACATTGTTACACAAACAGAGAAATCAGGAAAAGTTGGAAGCCAGAAGGTTTTATTATGTTCTCAGAGTTCTGGTCAGAAGGTTTTAACGGAGTTACTTCTTTACCTTCACTTTAGCAGGTTTGGTTTTTTGATTGTTGCCCCCCTTTCCCTTCCCCGGGTCCTTGGGTTTGGGCAGAGAATCCATCTTATCTTTGACCAAGTCGATTACTCTGGAGTCTCCAAAAGCTCTGGCCACATCCAGGCAGTTATGACCTGCAGGGGAATGAAATACGACAAGTCAGATCAGAGCACAAACAACACTTTGGTGATTTAAACCTGATGAACTCTTTACACATCTAATTTATGATGATATGCAAGAGAGGGATAAGCGTATCCAAAAGTTTCAGTCCGACTTCCACATTGCTAAACTACAAAGACACATTTATATGAGCTTTTTGGTGCTGGACCTTCATCAGGGAAAAGGTTTAGTACAAAGAGAGAAGCCGTCTTAAACAGGAAGTGGTCTGACTCCACACATCATGGGGAGGTTTGAAACACCAAAAACATTCCACCAACTGACTATTTTCCATACCATACAGGAAAAAGAATCAGGAATGCTTAAAACCTGCTGCACTCATAGAAAGACGTCAACTTACCGTTTACATTTATTGATGTTTTTTTTCCTTTTTTTCTTGAGTTCAAAAGCAAACCAGAGGGCGCTGGTGATACAGCAGTCTGTTATAGCAGCTTTTTAGTCCTGTGTTTTTCACTGTAGTGTGTTTTTTTTCTTGATGCCAAACTTTTTTTTTTTTTCTAAACAATCGTTGGTGATTTAAGTGTTTTTATTTTACTCTGTGATTATCTTGGAGGAGTGAGGGAGGAAATGGATGGAAAAGACCGTTGCTACTGTTGCTCAGAGGAGTTCTACCTGTGGAGCAACAGAGCCAGATGGATATTATTTATATAACGGGAGTTCACTGTGATCATTGTTGTTTACGTTCCTCCTACTGCACACGCTCAGACTGGAGACACCATCTCCTCCACCCTCCTCCTCCAACCCAAACTTCTACCTTCATCCTCTCCAGCTCTGGACCTCCATCAGTCCCACCTCCCCTCACTCCTCCTCCTCTCTATGTTAACATGCTGCTGCTACTAATTAACTTCCTATTAAGGATCAATAAAGTATAGCTTCTATTCTAGAGTACATATGTAGATGAACCTGCAGAAATACCCAAAAAATCACAATTCTATGGGACAGCATTACAAATAGTAAAGAGGAAAAGTGAACAACAGTTATAAAACTTCACAGCAACACATTTCCTAGAGACCTTCCTCAGTCCATCTGAACCTTTAAACATTTCGGTCGAACCTTTGTTGGTCTCTGCATTCACTCTGGCCCCCGCCTTGATGAGGAAGTCCACGCAGGCAGGTTTGGAGCTTTCAATGGCCCTCATTAGTGGCGTTCCTCCACCGAGGGCCTGAGCATCCACAGCAGCTCCGGCCTTCACCAGGAGCTCGATCAGTTCCACGTCTCCGGTGTAGGCGGCGTGATGGAGGGGCGTCCACAAGAACCCGTCAGACATGTTCACATCAGCCCTGTCAGGGATGGTTAGCCGTTATCAGAGTCTGCTTGAAGAGGCTTTATTACACTGAAAATAAGTCTGAACAATGGAGAACTTTAAATCAAAGTTTCAAAATACCATTTCAGAACAAGAGATCTTTGAATTTACAGCAATTCTTTGGTTTCCTGGTTTGATTTTGTGATATCTACTAGCTTACACATGGATCTGTAGATGTTGTAGAAGTTAAAACTTATATATTATACATCCCAGAGAACAACAAAAAGACGGACTGAACATGGTCCCTGCTGATACCACACAATGAAACCATGTCAACTGTAAAATCTGTGTCCTGAACAACTTTCAAGTGTCTGCATGCTAATTTTATACTGTACAGTAAATAAATCTAACCACGTTTACCACGTACTACAAGCTTTATCTGTTTGTTTGTTTGTTTTTTATCTTGTGCATGAACGCTTTAAACACATTATAAGAATTAGGTTTTTGTTGCAGTTTAACTTATGATGGAAATTTTGAACAAAATTCAGTTTTCACCTCAAATTATATGGGTTCAAGTACATTTAAAGTTGAATAGCTGTTACAAAATTAAGTCCTTTTTGACTATTTACAGTCTGCCATATGTTCAACAATAGTTATTACATATATTTGTAGTCAAACACTATTTCTCTCCAGAGTAAGTTGTTTTTGCAGCATTTCTAACATTCTGTACAGAGTTTAAACTGAGCTACTATTGCACAAGGATGGAATGAACCATTACCATTTGGATCTCTTCCATATCAGCTGATCCTCACTAATTACTTCCAGCTTTCCAGTGTCATGTTAGAACTATTGGCACTAATGTAAACCAAACATTTCTTGCAGCCACAGTTTTATATCATAAACGCAGACTCATGAATTGACTTTGACTATAAAAGCACAATCAACTGGAATCTAAACTCATTAACCCTCGTGTTTTTTTCATTTACGGGCACCAAAAAATATTGTTTCCTTGTCTGACAAAAATCCAAAAATTCTGCAAAAAAAATTCCCCAAATTTCTGAAAATTTGCAAAACCCTCAGGAAGAAAATTCCAATAATTCCTTAAAAGTTTCCCTTCAAAGTTTTATTTTTAAAAAAATCCCCCAAATTTGGCAAGAAAATTCTTGTTAATATTTAAAAAAAAAAAACGGTAAAAATCTTCCAAAAAAATCCTAAAAATATCAAAAGTGATACCATATATATCAGTAAAACTTCTAATATTTTCTTTAAAAACATTCACACAAAAAAAAAAATCAACCAAAATCCAGTGAATTTCGGTTGACTTTTTGTGAATGTTCTTAAGAAACATTTGTAACATTTCTTTTTTTCCACCAAAAATGTTCAAAGATTTCCCAAAAATGTTGAAAATGTGGACATCAGAAGTTTCACTGTGAAAATATATTTTTTCCCACATTTTCAAACTTTAATGCGGGTCAATTTTGACCCGCAGGACGACACCAGGGTTAATAAAACATCTCACCCGTGTCTGAGGAGGTACTGGGCGACCTCGTAGTTTCCACTGGAGCAGGCGACCATCAGCGGCGTCTTGTAGAACTGGTCACGAACGTCCACAGGAACCCCGCGGCTGAAGGCCAGGTCCAGGGACTCCAGATCTCCGCTCTTCACGCAGTAGTTGATGCTGACGTAGACCTTCTCTGGCTTCTCCATGTACCACCCGGAGTCGTTCATTATGGGATGTGCTGGTGGGTGGTCGGGGTCGAACCTCCTGATGTCTGAGGGGTTGTAGTAGGTCTCGATCATGAAGTGAGGAGGGCCTCCGTCCGGTCGTCGGGGCATGACCTGTAGCGGCTGGGTGCAAATTGGCATGGGGAGGACAAATTTACCCTTCTTCTTACCTCCTTTACCTCCCTTTTCGCCCTTTTTCTTTTTAGGCATATAAGAGGAGAGGAGGAATGGTTTCTTTATGTACTTTACACCTTTGATGAAGTCGTTAATGTTGACGTCCCCCTGTCTTCCCTTTTCATGGGCTGAGACGACTGTATGAAGCTGTTCCAGTTCCACCGGAGCCTTTAGCTCCTCCAACACAGAGATAAACTTCTCTTTGTTGACTGAGTCCAACTCGTCCCCGAAGGATTGACGTAGTTCGGTCTCATATTCGTGAGACCAGTCATGGAGGGTCAGCGCCCAGACGTCTGACATGAGGTTGACATCGTTGGACTTGTTGCCTTTCCCTTGCTGCTTCTCTGCTTTCCGGAGCTCCTTGGCTGCTGCTTTGTGACCGGAGTCTTTGGCAATCTGACGAGGCAGCAAACCTTCCTGGTTCTTCAGCTTCGGGTTACAACCTGCACACAGAGGAGTTTCATGAACAATATAAACATATGGTAGAATTACCCCATTTAATTTGGGACTGCAGCTGCATATTGTTCCGTTCCGTTTCATTTCCAGGGTCTACATGTGTCACAATAGAGATATAAGCTTACAGTATATAAATACAAAAGGCCAGTCCTGATCCTGGAACAGCAGTCCTTAAGGACATCAGCAGTCGTAACCACTAAAATATCTCAGCCTCATCAGCCGGAAAGAAAACAATCTGAAATTCAGTGTCGTCTACTGTTGGTTTCTCTCACGGTGGTCTGACTCACTGGATAAAGACTGCAGGGAAAATCCAATTTACATTTCTGACACATTTTATGCAGCTTTATCCTTCCACTATCAACATTTTCGGTTGATAGCGGAAACTGAGATTGTCCTGTTCGGTCATCCTGACCTGGTCCAGGTCCTTATCAGCTCCCTTGACCCTCTAGCACCTTATATACGATGGCAGGCTAGGAATGTTAGTGTTATTGTTGATGGGGAGCTTAAATTAGACAAGCTGATCAGCTCAGTGGTCAAGACTAGCTTCTTTCAGCTTCGGCTTCTAGCCAAAGTCAAACCCTCTCTAAGAAAAGCTGATCTAGAAAAAGTTGTCCAGGCTTGTATTCCATGGCGTGGGACTATTGTGGTTCCCTGTACATCAGCATTGACCAGTCACAACTCAACCATCTGCAGCTTGTTCAGAATGCAGCAGTTTGTCTCCTAACCAGGACAAGGAAACGTCAGCACATAACACCAGTGCTTTCATCCCTTCACTGGCTTCCGGTTAGGTTCAGGATTGATTATAAGATTCTTTTATTTGTTTTTAAGTCTTTAAATGGACTGGAACCAGGATATTTATCTGAACTTGTTAAGGTGCATCAACCCTCCAGAGCCCTGAGGTCAGCTGACTAGATGGTCCTGGACGTTCCTCCGTCCCTCATGAAAACCTGAGGAGATCCAGCCTTTGCAGTTTGCATTTCCCATCTCTGTGCGTGCTGCCAATAGCCTCTCCATCTTTAAAACACATCTTCAGACTTAGTTGTTCACCCTGGCCTTTGGCTGGGCAGAGCCACCTCTACTGGATCTTTCATCTGTTTAATTTCACCGTTTTATTGTTTTTACTTTTATTGTTTTCGTATTGTTGATGACTTATTTTACTGTAAAGCACTTTGGTTGGCCATAGGCCTTTTAAAAGTGCTATATAAATAAATCTGACATTGACATTTTCCTATCATCACAGAAAGCAACAACATAATCTCCAACCTACACACTGAAAATGGCAACTTTTTTCCAAGTTGTTTTTTAATTGGCTTGATTTGACAGGTTATTAGAGCGGTAGACAGGAAAGTAGGGAGAAGAACGGGGGTTAGACCTGCAGAAAAGAGCCGTGAGCTGGAATCGAACCCAGGTCGCTGGGTTGGTGACTACAGACCCTGTTTATGGGTCTGTTTATCTGGGCGCCTGAAAAAGGCACCATTTGACAGAGATCTGGATGAAACACTGAGGCAGGCCTGCTTGGTTCCTTCAGGGAAACAGCCATTTTAATGATAAACTAACCCGAGTGTTTCCTGCCCTGCAGCAGAATGATACTGAGGTGTAGTCAGACCATTCTCTAAAGCTAAATAAATGTGACAACTCTTACAGTACCTCTCTGTGCCAGGAACTTGCAGCAGTTAGCGTTGCCGGTGGCAGCAGCGTAGTGTAACGGTGTGCAGCTATCCAGGTTGGTCACTCCTAGGTCTGCTGAGTATGCAGACAGAACCCGAACCACCTGCAGGAAACCAAACACCACACAGGAACACTGCAGAGTCCTAAAGGTAAAGTACTGTCTACACCAGCTGGCAGACATTTACAATCAAATGAGTCGTTCAAACCTTAAATCAAGCAAACATCTTTTCAATTTTCATATCATTATCACATAATTATGTAATCTAGCTATCATGTGATGATATGAGAGTGACTTTGTGTGTCTGAGCAGCTACTCCACCTCAAAGAAGCCCCCCATGGCGGCGTAGTGAGCTGCTGTGAGACATTTCCTGTCCAGGGCGTTGGGGTTTCCTCCTTTCTTCAGGATGGCTCTAACCAGCTGCAGGGATCCGGCTCTGGCTGCTTCCATTAACGCCGTGACGCCAGTATTCTGAGAACAGAATCAAGAAAGCAGCATGAAGAGCTGCAGATAGAACAGCATCACACTGTGTTGAGCTATCAGTCTAACAGTGTTCCCGGTACGTCTTAGCTTCGTCTCTGACATCCGTTTCTTTACCTGATTAGTTGCATTGGGGTCTGCTCCACCGTCCAGCAGGATCAGACACAAGGGCTCGCACTCCTCGGCTTTTTCACACGACAGCTGGAAGACATGAATCCCGCTTGTTGACACGTTGTTGACGTCCGCCTGGCACTTCAGCGCCACCTGCAGGCAGTGGGAGTGGCGCTTGGTGGGGTAGATGCAGTAGAACAGCACACCTGGGTCACACAAGAGGAGGGCATGATGGGTACAGAAGTTCAGCAAAACTTCACGAAAGCCGCTGTGATAGATCTCTAGCTGACTGCAGGAGCTTAAAATCTGGGCGGATTGTATCACACACCTCAGGAGAAACTTCATGGATGCTCTCTAATCTCAGAGATACACGACAAGATGTGAAGATAATAGTTCATTACAAAATACAGGACATTGTTCAGGCATCAGAGGGAGCAGTCAGAGCTCCAGCTCACATGATCTAGAGAAGGAAACATAAAAACTAAACGGAGACTCTGAGGCAACAACCTGATGTAGCGATAATAAGAGCCTTTAGATATTATCAGTGATTAAGACTGGATCACATTATTCAATAATCTGGGTCAAACATCAGCTCAGTCCAAGATTCCGGATCAGATTTCTCTTTATGGATCAATCTATAACTGAGGGGCTTCTGAAGTCCATGGGATATATCTGCATACATTTTGATTAAAAGTAATAAAACTAATGTTTTTATGTTCATTATGATCATGTCTTTACAAATTCTATAATTATTTATTATGGAAACAATCATTTATTAATAAAAATGACTGGATATCACTAAAATGTCAACTAAATAACGTCTGAATTTAATACCAACCACCTTCTAATGAGCTAAACAATAATAAAATGAGCTGATTCAGAAATAGTCTGGATTGGGTTCTTTTTATTAAGTTGAGATCATGACGGATATTTCTTTTGTGACAATATATCAAATTTTATATGGAAAATAACATATTAAATCCCTTTCCACCGAGTTCTCCATTACAAAAACACCTGTCCAGGAAGTGTTAATTCCACATCACATGACCTGCTCACTTTGGTTCTTCTTTGGTCATTTTCAGTGCGTTTTGTGATCATTTTGTGCATTTTTGTAGCCGTTTTGTGTGTCTCTGTGGTCATTGTGCAATTTATTGCAGTTATTTTGTGTGTCTCTTGTCATTTTGTGTCTTTATAGGATAATTATCTGTCTCACTGAGTCATTTTGTGTCTTTTTGAACCTTTTTTGGTCATTTTGTTGTTTCTTCGTTAGTTTGTGTCTCTCTCTGGTCATTTTTGGTTATTGTACAACACAAAATAACAAACTGTATTTGTGTGCCAGAAATCCCTTTCCACTAAGTTCCCCATTCCAAAAACACCTCTCCAGGAAGTGTGTTAATTCCAGATCACATGACCTGCTCCACATGATGTCATTTCCTCCTGAAGGAAAGACTGGCCAGACTCCAAGGCTTTCTGACTTATTTAATAGAAAGTAGTCAACAGGTTTACTACAGTATCTGTAGAAATAACTTTACATTTCAGTTTTACTCAGTTGTATATAATATTTAGAAGAATCTTTCTCTAAAATGCCATGTGGTGTTTGGTTATAGGCGGCCATGTTGACTTTAGGCCTGAAAACAGCAAAAATGTCGACTCTGATACAAAAAGTCCTGCAGTTATACATTGACCCTTGTGTTGTCAGTAGAGGTCAGTTGAAGGCACAGCTCCTCTAGTCTGAGCATGTCATATAAAACGACATCTCAGCTCCAGCCCTTTGTAGTCCATCTCATCCCTTATTTCCTTTCAGCCACAGCTTTTATTCCCCAGTTACAGAAAACATGCAACCATATCCCTAAATTAGAAATATTTAGCGGTGAACTCACTATTTGTAATTTTTGCATCTGTGCGTGTTCCTGCAACCAGCCATGAAGGACATCCAAGGTTCTCATATGGATGCTTTTCTTACTTCATCAAGGAAAGGTTTTTTTCTTCTGTTTTTTCAGGAATTTTCACAGAGTTAAACACATTCTCTATTCATCATTCATTCAAACCTGCCAGTTTAACCACATTCTGACCTGCATGAGACGAAGCGTTTCACTTTCCCCGCTCAGATTAATCCCCGTGTACGAATCAAAGCGGTGCCACGGGCTGCTTAACATGTAGGTCAGCGCTACACATAACACCATCACACGTGTGCCTATTGAAGCTCCGCCTACAGGGGAAAAGACTCGCCTCAGAGAACTGAGACCCGGCCCAGCAGGTCCTTGGGGAGAGCAGGGTGATATCAGGTTACCCAGCATGCTTCACTAGAGAGGATCACCATTAGGACTTGATCTGTAATTAGACGTATCCATGCTGCCTGACACACAAACACACATTTACACTGGAAAAAATGTCCCTCTCAAAATAAGAAAAGAAAACTTTTCAAGGAACTTTTACCTTGAAATAAGGGAAAAATCTGCCAATAGAACAACTTCTAAAACTTCTTGAAATAAGATATGATATTTAGAATATTGAGATCTTAAAATTAGCTGGAAAACTTATTTGAAGCTATATTTTACCAGGATTGTCAAGCTGAGGTGTCTTAAAATAAGCCAGACATGCTTAAAAAAAAATAGTAGTTTTTCACTCACAAATAGATTTTTGCTTTCATATAACCTCCTAATGTGAGATGCTTTAACTCTCCTGTTGTCTTCATTTACAGGCACCAAAAAATATTGTTTCCTCGTCTGAAAAAAATCCAAAAAAATCACCCAAAAAATTCCCCAAATTTCTGAAAATTTGCAAAACCTTCAGGAACAAAATTCCAATAATTCCTTAAAAGTTTCCCTTAAAAGTTTAATTTAAAAAAAAATCCCTCAAATTTGGCAAAAAAAATCTTGTAAATATTTTCAAAAAATTTGTAAAAATCTTCCAAAGAAAATCCTAAAAATATCTGAAATGATTCCATATATATCAGTAAAACTTCTATTTTCTGTAAGAACATTCAGGAAAAAAAAAATCAACCAAAATCCAGTGAAATTCTCTGGATTTTGGTTGATTTTTATGTGAATGTTCTTAAGAAACTTTTTTAACATTTCTTTTTTCCACTAAAAAATGTTCAAAGATTTCCCAAAAATGTTGAAAATGTGGACATCAGAAGTTTCACTGTGAAAATATTTTTTTCCACATTTTCAAACGGGTTAATTTGACCCACAGGACGACACAAGAGTTAAACTTATTTTGAGTTTTCTTGTAAAATTCAACTCAAAACAAGATAATTTCAAGATCGTTTGACTTAACAAGATATTTCAGATGCATTGTCTTAAAACAAGTCCCTCCATCTGCTGAAATGTCTCTTGTTAAGAGAATTTATCTTAAATTGAGAGGGATGAGACATTTTGACTAAAAATAAGACAAACAGACTTGATAAGATGTGGAGTTTTTGCAGTGCAGTCTCTCACACACACATACATGCAGCACACAGTATTTAAATTATACAAAAGCATGTACTGTACTCATGCATGAGGACACAGATATAGCTCTGCTCTTTTCTCTCCTCTCTCTGAAGAGTGTCTGCTCCAGTAATTGACACTCTAATTGATGTAATTATCACTGCAGGTCGACAAAAGTCCTGGAGAAGAACTTTGGGCTCTCTGATTAGGGTTGTCTGGGATACCGCCTCCTCATCAATATCTAAACACAGGCAGCATACATTTTCATGAGCTGAAAGCCAAGGAACGGCATTCAGCGGCTGCAGCTTGAGATGGAAACACCTTGATTAGGGAAATCGACACTTCAAGCTGGAATGAGAATACATTAGCGGAAGCCAAGCTCTTCCATTACCTCACACTCTGAAAGCAATTTAAGTTATGGAACAAATGCTTTCTAGATCCATCATTTTAAACCAGGGGTGTCCAACATGTGGCCCGCGGGCCAAAGCCGGCCCTCCAGAGGGTCCAATCCGGCCCTCAAAGTGTAAAACCTCTGGCCACTCCTCATGCTCCACTGTCTGACGTGTTTAAAGCTGCTCACCTTTTCCCTCAGCATCCAGCAGCCTCACGTTCGCCTGGTTCTTGGCCAGCAGAACCACCATGGCGTCGTTGCCCAGCTCAGCGGCTAGCATCATCGGGGTTTGGCCCTTCTTGTCCTGGATGTCGGGATTTGCTCCGTGGGAGAGAAGAAAGTCAACGAGGTCTGTGAAGAGAAGAGAAACACGTAGAGATTATTATTCTAAGTTGCAGTAATTTCTATGAACTGCTTCACTTCTGACTGGTTTGAAAAATCATAACTCAGACAATTTGGAGAGTTGTAGATTTTAATTAAATATACAATGGAATGAGTAATACTGAGCTTTACACCCTTTCATAGCTTTGGCACTCATAATTCCTTAACATTACTGCAGGTACTGATGAAGATGCTCTAGAAACTCAACAGAAGACATTTATTGAGCAATTATTTCACCATTTTCTATGAGTCTGGAAGCTAACGCAGATCTTTCTGGCCATTACTTTCTATATTCAAGAAACAAACAAGGACTTACGGAAGCTGCAAACACGAAATCAAATTACTTTAAAGGAAATATTCACAGTATTTGAGTTCTATAAACATAGTAATCAGGATTTTTCCTGGCTCAGAACAGCTCCTGGGGGGTGAATACGCAGCTAGTAAGGACACTTTGTCTGCATACAATAAAAACAATGAGTCTGTTACCAGGTTGGACTCAAATGTAAACATTTTTCTGTTGTTTTTGACCATTTCATGAACAAAAATGTCTCCTACACCTGAGTAAATGAAACCCCAGTTGACAAATCCGGTTTTCTTATCATTTTGGCACTATTAATTCATCTTTAGCTCTTGCTAAAACCTCTTTAGGGGGCAACAAAAATGACTGTACAGAGGAAAACCCCTGCATAGATTGTCTATTGTGGTTACTTTGATTGTTTGCCTGCACCAAATGTGACCGAGTTTTTAAAGGATCAGATTGCCAGGTAGCAGACTAGTCGAGCTAAAACCCGTCATATCATCTGGAAAAGGTCCATCACCGCGGTTGTTGGTTGAAACGGAGACGTGCAGCGCTCCTTTGCCGTCCTGTGGCTCGGTGAGGTTGATGAGGTTCTTCACGCCAACGTTCATCATCTTCTCTATCTGCAGTCTGTCTCCTTCATGGATGTACTGCAGCAGGCGGTAGATCTGGAGGACCTGCAGGCGGCCCCCAGCTTCTCTGCAGCTCATTGTAGGTCAGACTGAAGCTGATGGACAACAAGAAAACAGGAGAATCAATTGCAGAGGTAGAAGAAGTATTCAGATTATTTACTTCAGTAGAAGTACCAAGAAAATCCTCTGTTAAGAGTAAAAGTCACGCCTTTAAATTTAGAGTTAAAGGACAAAAGTTACACAAAAACCTGTGACTCAAATGTGCCCTATTTCTAGGCTCATTTTCAGTCATTTTCTAGACTGAAAATAACAAAAATGAGACAAAAACAACAAAAAGGATTGAAAATGACATTTTAGCTGCTCAGCTTTCCACTAGAACCAGTTCAGTTCCTTTTCAGCAGTTCAAACGGTTTTAACCCTCCCGTTGTCCTCATTTACAGGCACCAAAAATATTGTTTCCTTGTCTGAAAAAAATTGAAATATTCAGCAAAAAAATTCCCCAAATTTCTGAAAATTTGCAAAACCTTCAGGAAGAAAATTCCAGTAATTCCTTGAAAGTTTCTCTTAAATTTTTTTTTAAATCCCCCAAATTTGGCAAGAAAATTCTTGTAAATATTTTCAAAAAATGAATAAAAATCTTCCAAAAAAAATCCTAAAAATATCTAAAGTGATTCCATATATATCAGTAAAACTTTTGATATTTTCTTTAAGAAGAGTCACATAAAAATCAACCAAAAGTGAGTGAAATTCGCTGGATTTTGGTTGATTTTTATGTGAATGTTAAGAAAAATAATTTAAGATTTCATTTTTTCAACAAACAATATTCAAACATTTTCCAAAAATGTTGAAAATGTGGACATCAGAAGTTTCACTGTGAAAATGTATTTCCCCACATTTTCAAACTTTAAAACGGGTCAATTTTGACCCGCAGGACGACACGAGGGTTAACGCCACTCAAACACCATCAAACTACTTTGGTAATATTGGAGTAATTCAGCCTTACAGCTTAGAACTAGAGGCTGATTCTGTAAAAACAATGATACAGAAACTAACAGGGTTGGTTTTATGTTTGTTCTATTTGACCTATGAAACCCTGGATGTCTCTATCTGTGTTTTTGTGACTTTCATCAGTAATTTCAGGCTGGAAATGCTCAGCCAGGGTACAGACTGCTCATTTCACTCATGATGCATCTTCTAGAACATCAAAAACACCATACGGAAACAAGAACAAGGGAAAAATATGAATTTTGAAATGGAGAGTGTCTTTAAAAACATGTAAATTATACCAGTAGATCATGTCAAATCATCACTAATGTTTTTCACCATCTAACTCAAACAGAAACCACATTCAGTGAGGTTTCCCCTCTGAGAAGCAGTGCAGCACATTAAGCTGCATCTCTGAGTCTATGCAGGTTGCCAAGGCGTAGGTTTGAGGGGAATAAATGCATCTATGCCCCCGCTGGTAAAAACAAGAAAGAAGCAAACTTTTTGGGAATAAAAATGCCCTAACATTCACTCATAGAAGCAACAATACCTAATTTTTCTTCTGTGTATCAAACACAGGCTGCAGGTGGAGGTGTAGGGAGCCTGGCGAGGACAAACATTATGCCAGGAAAATAAAATGCTGAAAAATAAGAGGCTGTATGTTTGCAGTTTTAAAACAAACAGACAAAAGTCTCCAAAAGTCAGGGAAAACCTTTTAAAAACCTTTAACCATTACTTCCAGATGTCAGCATGGCTGCACTGTGTTCTGAACTGACCTCCTTCCAGTAGAGGAAGTAGGCGTGTCATTCCAATTCAAACTGGCCAATCAGGACTAACCTATTATCCAATGGCATTCGGGCACACACCTACTGAGTCAACCAATAGCAGAGCTGCTCTTCAGGTGTGGCTCTTCTTTAGGTGAAGTCTTTAAAACTTAATAAACTGAACTTTAAGAAGCACAGCTTTATCTGGAGCCACCGAGGCTGAAAAATGAAACCTAAAAAGTACATAGAAACAAAACGGTGTGCGATTTCTGTCCACTTAGTCAGGTATGGAGCTTCTGAAGGTGCAGAAAGTTTTGAAACATGAGCAGAAATACATCTGAAATACTAAATCCTAGAAGTTTATGAATTAATTACCATGAACAAATTAATAATTTACAGTAAAGATGCCTTGTCTACATGTGAAGAGGAAAGTTTCAAACAGAAGACTCAAAAATGGACAGAGGAGTCTTAAAGCAACACTGACTAGATTTAAATACAGGCATATCTAATAGATATTATCACCAAACATCCCTAGTTGATTATTTACAGTACGGCAATTATTTCTTATATTATAAATTTTCCAGAAAGGTAATATTTTAGATATGCAATAATGTATTGTATATAGGATCCAAATAAATCTAGTAAAATCCTGTAATATCAATTAAATTATTTAAAACTGCATCATTTCTCAATAATTGCAAACTTTAACAAGCAGCGTGTTTCCTCGTTTGAAAAATCAAAAACAAAGATTGGATTAAAAATACAGGAATGAAAGTAGAAGCTCCAGACAGTAAAAGTGAACTCACTGAAACCAAAAGGAGTAAATCATGTGTGCTAACAGCAGGGATCAGAGGGAATGAAAGTTGATCTCAGGAGAATAAATATTTGAAAGCAGCAGAACGCCCGAGAGCCTCGCTGTGTTATTTTCCATCATGTTTTTAACTGGTAGCAGGTTTACAATATACAAGGATCTGTGTAATATCACTATTTATGGAAGAATCTCTGCAGTATAGATTCAGAATATATCTGTCTATATATATCGCTGTGAGGTTGTTGTTGTCCAAATCCGCTGGTCTGTTTTAGAGTAACGTTGCCAACAGACGGATTCACGTACGCTGA
This sequence comes from Amphiprion clarkii, assembly GCA_027123335.1. Classification (NCBI taxonomy): domain Eukaryota; kingdom Metazoa; phylum Chordata; class Actinopteri; family Pomacentridae; genus Amphiprion; species Amphiprion clarkii. The sequence goes on along the minus strand of CM049579.1, from coordinate 796,143 downwards.
TCGTCACATAACTCTGCTGTAATTTGTGTGGGTTTGTTTTCTTTCCTTTCCTTGTTTTGTTGTTGTTGTTTTTACTCCACCAAGGAACGAGGTGGAGTTATGTGACGATCGTGAATCCGTCTGTCTGCAACATTACTCAAAAACAGACTAACAGATTTGGATGAAATTTTCAGGGAAGGTCAGAAATGACACAAGGACCAAGTGATTAGATTCTAGCAGTGATGCAGCTTATAGTCTGGATCCACGAATTTGTTAAAGATTTCTGTATCATTGCCAGATAGCGGCACGGCATCACTGTAACCATGACAACCAGTGAACACTACATCAGCTGATTGTGATCCTACTACAGATCCACCTCTGAGGACTTATCAGGACTTATCCGTCAGAAATGATCCAAGGAACAACTGATTAAATTGTGGGGGTGTTTCTGAGTCCCATCAATTCCCTGCTACATATTTAGATCATGTGATCCGGCATCCGTACATAACGAACACATGCAGAACACACGCCTGTACTCAGAACAAGGTCATTTTTTATTTACTTAGTTAGTTTGTGGGTTGATCTATAATAGAGATTCTATGTTGCTATGATTTCTGAATACACACATTGAGGAATGAGCAGCCTTGGAGGAGGACTGCGCTCACTGAATGCTTGTTTTGTTGCTGCTGTGGAATTTACCCAATTTGGGATTAATAAAGGTTTATCTGGAACTTGATTAATTGATCAATGATCGAAGTATAAATTCTCTGACTGCAGTTTATTAATTTAGAAAGTTTTATAGTTTTGTTAATTCTTTGTGACAGTAACCTAAATCTCTTTGGGTTGTGGACTAAAGGAGACATTTTAAGACGTCATCCTGTGTTTTGAGGAACTCTGATGAACGTTTTTCACTGTTTTCTGACAAACCAAAGAACTAATCCAGAAAATAACCAACAGATTATTTAACAATGAAGATAGCAGTTAGATTATAAACAGTATTATAATCTATATGTTGTTACTCATGATTAGTCTGGATGTGTTTGGTGTCTCTAATACCCTTGTTTAGACTGTAATTAACATCGTTTATGGGTTTGTTTTCATATATAAAATTAAGAAATCAGCTCTTACAGTGTCTGAAATAAGACTCATGGATGGAATCAAGTCATTTTGATGCATTAAGAACATTTCATTCACTTTTTGGCGAGGGGAAAACTGCATTTTTTGTATTGACCTGGTGCTTTAAAACAGTTTGAACTGGTTCCAGTGGAAAGCTGAGCAGCTAAGATGATGCAGAGATAAGAGGAGAGCCTCTATTTTCACCTTTTCCAGCTACAAACCCGGAGAAAGTAGAAGAAAGAGGTTTAAAATGTTCTAAATGACACACAGACTTATAACCCTCTCATCTCTCCTCCTACCGGCTGCAGCTCCGGTTCCTCCGGTCAGCTCGTCTCTCCGGTGTCCCGGTTTGGCTCGTTGGAGAACTTCAACTGCCGTCGCCGTTTGTCGGTAACATCCCACCGAGCAGAGTCCCGTTCACACCGAGGGTTTCACTTCACTTTAAAGCTCAACTTTTCACAAGGAAACAGACTCGGCTCCATGGCAACGGGGCTCCATGGCAACAGCACGCGTGGAAATCCCGGAGTGGACGTCCGGTGCCGCGTTCAGGCGCCGCTGGGAGGCTCGGAAATAAGAAATAAGAAATAAAAGAGGTATTTATACACAGCCTGGGGGGATAGAAAGACTGCAGGGAGGCAGTGTGCACAGTCAAGCACAGTTTCTACCAACATTAAACACATTTCAATTGTTTTGTCATTTTCAATCTTTTTGTTGTTTTTTTTGTCTCATTTTCAATCTTTTTGTCTCATTTTTCTACTTTTATGGATCCATGCCCTCATGTTGTTTAACCCTCTGGGCTCTATGGTGGCCATTTGTGTCCACTTCGCTTTCTTTTTTTGACCATTTCAGCTGTGTTAATGCAAATGGAATGAAATTTTCCTAGGGTCTAGATTCTCTTCAGATCTTTTAATTTTCAACTTCATTTCTTTAAATATGTCAAAAATATACTGTATACTAACAATAGTTCCTCTTGGCTCTATCGTGGCCACTTTTGGCCAATTGAAACCCATGTAAACTATATTTTTTCATTCCTGGTTATTCACAGTACTAAAGCATACAAGTTAGATAAAACTGATTTAATTCCTAACTCAACACTTCAAAATTGTAGTTTTTAATGTTTTCTACCAGATTATGTCATTTGTCTATTTTTGGCCAAAGGAGCAATTTCATGTAATATTCCTAGTTTCCAATAGGGGGTGTATGATGGCTTACTGCCCTCCAATGGAGTAAATGAATGACACAATTCTGACACAGGTGTGATCTTAAGGATGTCAGATAATGAAAATTGTGTCTATGCATGAAATTGCAGCACAAAAATGTATTTGAAAGAGAGAGAAATAAATTGTTGCATCTTAGATCCAGCTTGCAGTGAATTTCTGCTGATGCAGGCTGGTGAGCGTTGAGTGTCCCAGGCAAACTGGACTTTGATACACACGTTGAAAGTAACTGTAGCTTTGTTGTTTTCATAAAAAGATCCCACACACAACTACACAACAGCCCTTACACACTCAAATATCTACTTTCAAAAAAAAAATAAGTCACAGGTCACTTTGCAGAGATCAAAGATGCAGCTGCAGGAAACCAAAACAAACTCTGCCACTGTTTATAAATGTGTCCTGGACTTTATGCAGGGGCAGTCAATACTAATGCTAGATGAGCCTAACACCTCCCAGATCATTTCTTCTCTGGCAAGATGGCAAGAAGGTCATATTCACTGCTTCAAGAATGTGACTGTGATGTGATCAGAGAGTGAAGATGGGGAGAAATCCTCTGCACTTGAAGAGACCCTGCCCACGATGAGGACAAATCCTATCCTGAAGATGAGGACACAACCTCTCCTGAAGATGAGGACACATCCTCTCCTGAAGATCAGGACACATCCTCTCCTGAAGATGAGGACACATCCTCTCCTGAAGATGAGGACACATCATCTCCTGAAGATGAGAACACATCCTTTCCTGAAGATGAGGACACATCCTCTCCTGTGTGTGTGGATGAGCAGCTTGTTGCATTCAAAGGTCATTGTGGATTTCACCAATATCTGCCCAACAAGCGTTGGGAGGTCACTTACAAGAACAGCGTTAAAATATGTGTCACCTGTGATGTGGCAACCTCATATGCCTGGAGGATGCAGATTTACAAAGGAAAACCCCACAGTAGTTCCCAGGAAGTTAACCAGGTCACGTTCCAACTGACACAGGGGCTCCAAGGACACACTGTCACTTCTTACAACTTCTCCACTTCGTTTGCCTTGGCAGAGGAACTCCTCTGAAGAAAACTGGCTCTGATTGGCACAATCAGGAGAATCAAACCAGAGCTTCCTCCCCAGCTCCTCCAGCTGTGGCAGTTAGATTCTGTCGTCTATCTTCGCTTCACCAAAACTACCACGGTGGTGTTCTAAATGCCCAAACAAGGGAAGAATGTGCTTCTTTTCAGCACAAAGCACAGGGAACCATCAGTCAGCAATGGGGAAAAGAGGAAGCCTGCAGCAATCCTGGACTACAGTAGGTGCAAAGGCGGCGTGGATAAACTAGACAAGGTTGTTAGAACCTACAGTTGTCGGAAAGGAAAACCAGCCACTGGCCACTGGCTCTCTTCTGAAAACTCCTGGATATCTCAGTATACAATGCCTTTTTCCTGTGGAAATCAGTCCATCCTGAGTAGTTGCCTAAAACCTACCAAAGGAGAGTGTTCCTGGAAGAGCTGGGGCACATGCTGGTGACCAACGTTCCCTCTAATTTTTCATGAGTCTGAGCAAACACACAAACTCCCTGAGCGTCCCTTGGACCACTGTGAGCAACATCAGACGTGTGCACTGTGGTCACACCAGCATCACATCCATTCAAGTTACATGGTTTATTAAAAGAATCAAATTACTGTCATACCCACAGCTTAATGCTGTGGGTTGTGGCAGTGCTCTCTCCTCCTCCGGCTCTGCTTTCTCTCTCTCTTCTCTAGGTTGGTGGCAGGTGTGGCGCATTGATAATCAGCAGGTCGTGTGCAGGTGGGAGCCAGCAGCTTGATTCCGGCAGCTTTAAGAACCGTCGCCACTCGTCGTTTGATGCCGGACTGTCCTCGTCCAACAGTTAGTGCTGCCCAGCCGAACTGTTGTGCCACTTCCCTGGTTCTGCTTGTAATCCTGTTTTTTATGTTTAGAAGCTGACTCTCGCCTGCTGGTGATCATCGGACTGTGCTGGGTCCATCCTGGTTTCTCTGGCCTTCATTCCTCCGTGGATTTCGCTTTGCCCTCTGGAGGGATAAGATCCAACTGAGCCGAAGGAACTCTCCGTGCCTCCCAAGACGCGGAACCAGCTGCGCTACTGCCGGACGCCTTCCTCCATGCGTTGGGACTGGAGCATTCGCTGAAGGAGTGGATTGAGAGGAACCCCTGTCCTAGTTGAACACTCCCTCAGTTTGCCAGCTAAGTCTTTAGCCCTAGTGTCACCAGACTACGAGTTTGTGGTTGAGAACTGTGTGTACGTGAGTCCGGGATTTCTGTACAGGTGACGGTAGACCAGGTATTTGGGTTTTTTTGTGTTTAGGTGTTGCGTTGTATTCCTGCCCTGGTGTTACTAGCAGTGGGTTTACGTAATTTCTGTTTCTTTGTATTAGTTATAGTTCGCCGAGCCACTAGAGGCAGTCTCGATCTGTTCCCCGCTTGAGTAGGTACTTTGTTAGTTCCTGTTTCTTGTTGGGATTTGTAGTCCTCAGTTTTTCTCGTGTGTAAATAAAAGCATTGTAACTGTACCATTTTCTGCTTATTCATTTCCCGCATCTGAGCCTCTACACCTGCCGTAACAATTACAGCATTTACATTTCTGTTAAAACACTTTGTCAACAGGAGCCAGTTGAAGGCTGCAGTGATTTTAGTGACACTACAATGTATAAGAGTGAAGTTATTGAATATTTGTCTCTCTTTACTGTTGCAGCGGTTTTGCAAATTGCAGACGGACCCTGTTCACTCCATAGACACCAATGTTATTCCTGTAGCTTGAAAGACAGCTACTTTTGATAAAACTGGGCTTGTAGCACATTGTCTAATGACCAACCAGTGAGCAATACTGGATTCTGCAAAAACATAAACAACTTTTTTTAAAATCTAAATCTCATCTTAACACAGTTAATGTATTAACTTATTTTTGTGTGTATGCATGTATTTATTGATTTATTTAGTACTTTTAACATATCAGAGTTCTGAGTGAATTTTTCTTAAGATAGGCAAAGGCCATTTATTGATCACATATAGGCTGTTAAATGTTTATTAAAAACTAAAAAGCATTTTTAAAAAAACAACTTAGGCATTTATTGAGTCACTAAAATACTGTAGAGTACAGACCACATCAGCATGATTATAAGCATCCTCTGGTAAATTAACAACCAGATACTGATGTCTCTCACCATATGGACTTCAGGAGATGATTAGATGATGATAAACTGTGACCTACTGGTTGGGTTCTCTCTGTTCTCATGTTTCTTAGATGTTTGTCCCCTGACAGCCGGGTCCTAATGTTTTTGGAGCAACACACCATACTATGACGTTTTTACAATGAGGGTTCTACTATGGAACCAGTTTGACATGTTCAGGCATTCTTTGTGTGAAAACTCAGAGATTTCAGGTATCAGAAGGTTGTTTTCAACTTTGTTAACTTTCTGCTTCAACTTTTAACTAAATTTCCTTCACTAACCCTGCCCTCTGGAATTCCAAGAAGCTGTGTTCCTATTGGCTGTCCAGGTGGCTGCTTGGTGTTATCAGGAACACCTGAGCAGCTTGGTGTTATCAGGAACACCTGAGCAGCTCAGTGTCTTCCTGCTTTGTTTAGCTGCAGACAAACATTTCCTCTGCTTCTGTTCACCACTGAACTGGGTTTGGCTTCCGTTGCTTTAGTTTGTTCTTTAGGCGTTGGCTTGCAGCTTCCAGCAGTAAAATCATCTTTTATGTGTTTCTTGGTGTGTTTTAGGGCTTTGTACTGGATAGTTGTCTTGGTAAATGTGGTTCTTTAGCCACAGTTAGCACATGGTGCTACTGTGTGCAGTGATTAGTGGATTTGCTGCAGCTGAGTTGTCTTTATCTTGGCTGTAGTGAGTCTTCAGAGGTTTTTGGTCAGACACATTCTGTATTCTTGTTTGAGAACCAGCGTTGGTTGTCCAGAAGGTAAGAGTTCCTGTCCTGATTCTCTGTCCTCAGAGGTTCTCTGGTAGGCTGCAGGAGACTTTAGCGTTTGGGTTGTGCTAGTTTGGTTTTTGTACGGTTTCATTTGGACGACTATCTTGAGGCCCCTCCATGTGGTTTAGTGAGGTTTTCTGGAACAGTTCTACAAAGCAACCTGCAGCAGAAGAGACTTTGAGAGTTTTTAGGAAGTTCTGGAGAGCAGACTTTAGAGCAGCAGAAACATTTGTCAGCAGTTTGAGCAGGAGAAGGTGAGCTTCAGAGTAGAAATGAGATGGAAACCTTCTTGATCCGTGTGGTGAGGTCCTGTACCAAGAGTTTGAGCAGGTTGTGAAGAGTCTGTAGTTCTTTAGTCTGAAAGCACAAGAAGAGTCGACTCATGAAAGGAGAAAACAGGAGATATTGTTGGTTCTTCTGTTGCTCTGCAGTTTCCAGTTTCCTTAGACTGAATATCAAGTTTATATTTTAAATGATTTCCCATGTGAGCCCAAGAAGACTTCAATAAACTCCCTCCATCCCCTGAACACAACACATTTCATTACCATGTTAAATCTTTTTTTTTTAAATATGTTTTTGAGTTTTAATCATAGTTTCAGTGTAGTTTTTTCTCTTTGCTTGTTTAGTTTTGTCATCTGTGTGAAAGGTGCTAAACAAATAAAGTTGACTTGATAATGTGAATAATTGACTAACTCATGATTGTGACAACAGAAGTATTTTCATTGTGATTTAAGGGTTTATTTCATTTTTAAGGTCGGGGTTAAAATCTTGACAAAAAAAGATTAAAGAAATAAATTGCATTTAAAAAAGCAATTAAATCAACGGAAAAAACATTTAATACAATAAAACTTAACAAGAAAATTAAACATTAAATACAATTAAATTATATTAAAGAGACAAAATATTTAATTAGATAATTAAATGGAAGATACAAAACATGTAATTATGAAATTAAACAAATGTTTTTAAACAGAAATATTTGAGATCATTAAGCATTTAAAAAATACAATTAAACAAGAAGAATATTAAACATTTTTTAAAAATACAAAACATTTAATTAGATTATTAAACCTTTAAAAAGACAAAACATTTAATTAAAAAATTAAATGTTTAATTAGAAAATTAAATCTTAAAGACAATAAAACTTTAAATATGAATAAACAGAAAATACAATGAAGCATTTAAAAAGAAAATGAAACATTAAAAGGTGGTAAAACATTTAAAAAGAAAAACCTTAAAGATTTAATCAAAAAATTAAACATTGGGAAAGAAAAAGGAATTTTTCAAACAAGCCAATAAAACATTTGAAAAAATAACAATTAAACAATAAAAAGACAAAACATTTCAAAATCAAATCAGACATTAGAAAAGAATAAAAGGTGAGAAAAGAGCAAAACTAAACATTTAAGAAGAATCAAACTAAAGACAAAACATTTGAAAAGACACCAGTTAAACTTTAGAAGATCAAATTAAACAGAAGAGACAATAAAACGATCAAAAAGAGCAAAAACAGATAAAGGTATTAAAGCGTTTTCAAGTCGTCATCAAGTTGTTCCTTCAAACATTTCCTCTTTCTATGTTCTTGGTTTAATTGTGGACAGATTTACTAAGAACTCATTTAAGAAAACTGCTTTCCAGATAAAGTCTACTAGTAGTTGAAGTAGATCAAACTAATGTTACCTTCTGATCTCCACAAACTTTACTGTTCAGTAAAGAAAATCAAAGTTTGTTAAGGATTTCTGAAAAACCCACAGGTGAAGGTCTGAGAAAAACTCAGATGGATGGTCTAAATGTGAAATCAAGACTCATGGTCACAAGTTTTAAGGCTTCTGTTAACCAGAAAGTTCAAACTAACAGAGAAGTACTGAGAAACTTTTAAAATTTCAGTCCTCAGACTGTCTGAAGGTTCAAACTAACAGGGAAGTACTCAGGAACTTAGAGGATTTCAGTCCTTGGACTGTCTGAAGGTTCAAACTAACAGAGAACTACTGTGGGACTTAGAAAATTTCAGCCCTCAGACTGTGTGAAAGCTCAGGTCCTGAGGACTCGGGAGGTGTGGAGGCTTTGGAAAGTCTTGGAACTGAGGGTTCCACCCTCCAGAACAAAGGCTGAAGCCCAACCTCCTGAGAAAAACGGTCAAGGCGGGACTCGAGTTAAAAAAAATTCGGAAACGACAAAAAATAGATGATAAATGCGCAAAAAAAAGAAGAATTAGTATCTGAGCGAATAGCTCAGGAGGATAAGAGGATAGACTACCAAGTGGAAGGTCGCAGGTTCAAGACCAGCGACGGGCAGTTTTCTTTCTTTGTCTTTGTCAGGATTTTGAGAAAATTTAAGAAGTGTCTGGTCTTGAACCAGCGACCTGCAGCTCCATAGGCAAATCCTTAACTCACTGAGCTACAGATCATATAAGAAGAAATAAATTCGTCGTCCCTTTGACATCGTAGTTGCTGAAGTCACCACATGGGTGGAGCCAAGGCGGAGTCTGGGTGGAGTCAGGGCGGAGAGTAGGCGGGGAGGTGGGTGGTGGCCTCCCGCCCCTCTACTCCACCCACCTCCCCGCCTACTCTCCGCCCTGACTCCACCCAGACTCCCCCACCACACCTTCCCCCGCCTGACGAGTTTTTCGAGTCTCCACGAGTTCTTCGAGTCTCCACAGGTTTTCCTGAGTTTCTGGAGTTTCCACCAGGTCGGAGGCAGAACGACTTGTCATGAAGAGGTGTTGAAGTCGGCCAGGATGGACTGACTTTTTACAGCGACTTGAAGGAAGACGACTAGAAGAGCAGGTCTTTAACCACCATCCATAAAATCCATGGAGTCGCTCCAGAGAAATGAAGGGACGTCAACTTTTATCAACCTCCATCCAGATGTTCAACTTCATATCTTTACTTGGAGATTTTTAGCACCACAAACCTTTAGTATCACACTGTATTATCATTTATTAGGATTTTAATGGAATCCACCAGCAGATTTAGTTTTTGTTGACAAACTTTATTTTTGTCGTCGTGGGACTGCAGTACATAAAACTGTTCCTTCTATTTGACCTCATGTTTATTCGTTTTAGTGGAGAAAGTTATTTTAATTGTCGATTAATCTCTTAAAAACCAAATAATAAATTGTGTTAGTCAAGAGGTTTAAATTTCTTACTTTGTCATATTTTCAGTATGACAAAAAAATATAAAAATAAAGCGTCTTGAGACAATTTGACCTGTAATTGGTGTTATATAAATAAAATAGAATTTAAATTGTATGTATCTTGTAATGTTGGAGTAATTCAGCCATATATGTTGGAAAGCACATTTTCTTTGTCCATTAATCTGTTGATTGTTTTCTCCACTAATTCATTTCTTGTTTTGGTTTATAAAATGTCAAACCCAAATATATTCAGTTTACTGTCATAAAAACCAAAAAGATTTACATTCATGATGCAGGAATCAGGCAGTTTTTCACTTTCTATCTTAGTTTAGTCAGAAATATAGTTGATAATGTGTGAATTGTTGCAGCTTGTGAGCCGTAGAAGGTTTTAATCTTTGGGGCCGAGTGTCAAAAAACATTTAGAAACCAACATCCACGAAACACTCAACAAAGATTTGAACATCATTAAAGGGAAATCCAACTTTTGCATGACAATGTCAAATTAAAGGACATTTATTTCCAACGTAAATGTGTGATATTCATCCTCTGGAGCTTTCTCTTCACATCGTCCTCCACCTGGACTGGTTTGGTTGGGAGCATGTGCAACAAACATTTGAAAAACTGCACTTTAACATCAATGAATGACACTGAAGTTTAATCTCTACATAAATGAGACTGAGTCTGGATGTGCTGCTCTGTCATTAACTCCTAAGTTTAGGGAAAGTTCAAACAAAAGAGGACAGTTCAGATCAGACTTGAGAATGAGCTGATTTTGAACAAACATCTCAGACTTTCTGAGCTTCAGCACCTCTAGCAAGATATTTTAACAACAAGCAACTCCAAAGATCCAGAAGTTGGAGAGAGTTAGCTTTAGCTGAGCCAAAGAACATGTGGGACGCTAACCTAGAAAACATTTCAGACTTTTCTCTGTGAATTCTGAAAAATAATTTCCTATTTAATGACAGAGCTACACATCTTAACTCAGTCTCATTAAAACAGACTCTAATTCAGTGTCATCCATCCATATTAAAGTGCAGTTACCCAAAATGTTTGTTGCATGAGCTCCAACGAAACCTGTCCAGGTAGAAGGCCACTTTGACAAACAGGAAGTGGAAGATTCCAAGCAGATTTATAGAAGGGGGAACCGGACTGTACTAAGTGTGGTCCAGTATAGAGGGGAGTTTTGTGGGTTTTTAAGGCTGATAATGATTATTAGTGAGACATTTGGAGTAGATATTCATTTGCAGTAAACGAAAGTATTTAAAATCTTGGAGTTAAACTTAGAAGAACAGAAACTCTAACAGAAAACTTTGTTGATACGTTTTTGTTTTGTTTACAGATGTTAAGTTAAAGGAGTTTTATTCGTTACGTATAACCAATCAAATCACTCCAGAAGACAGAGCGACCACAGGTAGATAAAGGTTCAGAGCCAAAGTAGCGCCATTTTTAAATGTATTTATTACCGTAAATCAGTAAAAAATAAAATACTGATAATCAGTAAATCAGTCAGCCCACAATTACTGCAATTCTACAATGTATGTCTCTTTCCTTTGACTTGTTATTTGTACAATATACGATGTATATTATGGCGTTTTTTCATACCAAAGGCTATACTATGATGTTTTCTAAGAGACATACCATGCTACTCTGCTTGTTCTGGTCCTGGGCCGCTGCACTCCTCCTCTGTTGTTTTCTGGATTGTACTCAGCTTCATGCCTTCGTCCACCCGGCCTCCGTTGACTCGTCCCGCCTGCCGTCTCTGGAGCTGAAGCTGGACTGGAACAGACCAAAGTACAGTCCAATCACGATGCCAGCTGCCTCTCAAAAGGCTCCTTCATCTGGTAGGTGGTGGCACTTCTTCTGAGGGGAAGCTGAGCTGGCCCGGCAGAACTTTGGAGATGTGTTCCAGTGGTTGGTGGATGTGTGGGGAGATAGAGAGGGACCTTTGAATTGTTCAGAAAGGAAAACAGGGAATCCATTGGTAGTTTTAGTTTAGGGTGCTACTGCGGTGTGTTTTTGGGTTTTAAGAGGTGAACAGGAAGAGGTTTTTTTTCGTATTGATTATCTTTTACTTTGTTCCTGGTTGGAATGCCCATCAATGTCAACATGAAGTTCACTTTTAGTTCTGTTGATTTATTTTTATTTTAATAACACCCATTTGTTTTTAACCCCCTCACATGTTGTGTTGTTGTAAACTTACTCATTCAAATAAATTCTTGTCTAACCCTCTGGAAACCAGCGTTTGGATTGTTTTTGTGTTGCTCCTCACCTACTGACAGCTATGGACTAAAGGCTATACTGTGACGTTTTTAGAGCCACATGCTATACTATGATGTTTGTTGGGCGACATGCTATACTATAGGGTTTTTTAATTGATATATTACTGTGATGTTTTTTTGTTTTTGTTTTTTTGGGGTTTTTTTTAGCAACATACAAGAATTCGAACAGTTTTAAAAGTTACTATACTTTTACTTGTGCAATGAAATAATTATTCTATGGCATTTTTTAGATGACATATTATACTCTGATGTTTTCTTGAATAACATACTATTTTGACAATATACTGCACTATGACATTTTTTGAACCACATATCATACATGACAATTTTAGGCAACATCCTATCATTTTGCGCTTTTGAACCACATAATAATCTATGTTTTGTTTGTTTTTTCTTGCCAACATGCTGTACTATGAACTGCAGGCCATACTATGTTATTCTTGAGTAAAGCATACTATACTTTGACATTTTCTGAACTACATCCTATACTATGGCGTTATACACAGAGTGCTTTGGTTACATGCTGATTTATAATCTAGATTTTTTTCTGTTTTGTTTTTTGATGGGATTATCACAGACCTGACTGTGAACACCGTCGACACCCACCTGAGGGAAACGCTGTCTAAGATCTCAAGGCTGCTTGGTCGTGGTCTTTCTGGCACGTACTCTTCCAAGATGAGCCGGGAAGTTTAACACTGATGGAATGGCACCAGGTCTAAGCCGACAAACTTCCAATTCCTCCTCAACCCATAGTCTCTGGGAAACCTACATGGAGTAAGAAAAGTAGACAGACAAGTAATTAAGTCTGTACACAACATATTAAAAAGAAATCATGCTAATAAATTAAGTACAAAGAACCGAATTCGCCAAAAATACTGGAGACCAGAGCTATTTAATTTGATAAGTATAACCTTGTTTAGTAACATTTCAATTATTTGAGATCATTCCAAAAGAACTGCCTGTAATCCCAATCATAAAATGGGTTTGGAGGAAGAACATAGATGGTAATCTGGATATACATGAGTTAGGCTTTATAACTACTATTGGTAGTATTGGTGGTCGTAAAAGCAATGTGACTACTACTAGTAGTAGTGATGGTACAGTAACTGCTGCTGCTGATACTGGCACTGCTACTACAACTTGTAATACTATTTCAAATGCTGATACTACTTCTACGACTCTAACAGCTGTTTATACTACTACTGCTGCTTGTACTTTTAGTATTACTACTACTGCTTGTACAACTATACTACAGCTACTATTAATCGTCTGGTATTTGGTTGTCAAGCTGCTAGCTTGCCTTAGCGTTTTGCTAGTGGCTAACTAGTTAGCTCTCACAGACTGGAAGCTCTCAACAAGATTTCTTAATGAAAAAAGAGCCAAAAACTATTCTTACCTATGAAAAGTCCTTCCAAGTTTCCTTGTCTCAATCGTACGACGCAGTGTGTAACTGTATGCAGCACAGTGAGCCGGCATACTTGTTGTTTCCGTTTTCACGCCGTCTACATCAACGGAATGCACTGAAACTTTGCCCCCGCTAGCTTAGCCTCGCTGTAGCCGCAGCTCAAAGGGGGCGTGTCCTATCTACTCATTCATATCTATGACAACAACGGTGGCTGCACCTAAGGACGCATGTCAATGACGTTGATTA